>JAGDYQ010000155.1:205857-219462 GCA_021962125.1 Bulinus truncatus | reverse complement strand
ACGTATGAGTAACCACTGGTTGGGTGTATAGGTGACCATTGGCTGGGCGTATGGGTGACCCCTGGCTGGATGTATTGGTGACCGCTGGCTGGACGTATGGGTGACCGCTGGCTGGAAGTATGGGTGACCCGTGGCTGGACGTATGGGTGACCACTGGCTGGACGTATGAGTAACCACTGGTTGGGTGTATGGGTGACCATTGGCTGGGCGTATGGGTGACCCCTGGCTGGACCTAATGGTGACCGCTAGCTGGATGTATGGGTGACCCCTTGGCTGGATGTATTGGTGACCGCTGGCTGGACGTAATGGTGATCACTGGCTGGGCATATGGGTGACCAATGGCTGGACGCATGGGTGACCCCTGGCTGGATGTATTGGTGACCGCTGGCTGGACGTAATGGTGATCACTGGCTGGGCATATGGGTGACCAATGGCTGGACGCATGGGTGACACCTGGCTGGACAACATATCTAATCATATTTCAACAAATCTATCTATACTTCAACATATCTATCCATACTTCAACATATCTATCCATATTTCAACATATCTATCCATACTTCAACAGATCTATCCATACTTCAACATATCTATCCATACTTCAACATATCTATCCATACTTCAACATATCTATCCATACTTCCAACATATCTATCCATATTTAAACATATCTATCCATACTTCACTATATTTAAGCACGACATGTATCGCCATGCAGATTAATTGCTGTACACAGATTATACAGTAACCGCACCTGGCAGACGACAAAACAAATGCGAGTTTTGGGTTTTGTGGGAATCTACAAACGGGAAAATTTGGGTTAGAGATTGAACGATGTGAAATAAAGAATTGAATACAAATTAAGTTCGTATTATGAGGTAAAGGTATTTGCGTTAGACATGATGACTGGTGGCAGAGTTATTGATTTAACTAATATCGGCGGGTTATAAATCTTGTCTGCAGTTTTAAAAATGTAAATAATCGATTATCTGTAGGGATCGATCCACTTTAAATCATTATACGGATTTCATACGGATTAAGTTCGTACTCTGAGTATCTGAGAAATGAACACTCAAAATACCGCCCCTTTACGGCAACAGATAAAGTGCCGCCAGGTGGATACCGCCCTGTTAGCCCACCCTTATTTACGCCACTGCCCCCACAGAAATGAAAAATAACAGAGAATGGCAAAAATTTGAAGTTTAGAAAAAAAAAACAACATAAATTGTAACATTTTTACATTTTGGGCATAAAAACAACATAAATTGTAACATTTTACATTTTGGGCATAAAAACAACATAAATTGTAACATTTTTACATTTTGGACATATTAACGGATCCTTTTTAATTTCTGACAGGAAACATTCTGTTATTTTTTTAAAAAATCTGCGAACAAACCAAAAACTTTCATTAATATTGTGTGACGTCAACAGACGTACAATTTAATTTAGAAACATTGTTGAACAGAGTTGACCGACATTTAGGAAAACTTATTATTGATAAGATGTAATTGGTCAACACAATGTAAACATCTGTGTTAACACAATGTAGACATTATTACTCCGTATAAACCATTGATGCCGTTCATTGGAATTGTAACCTGAAAACTATTTTTTTATTAATTTAAATCTTATTTTATTTTTCAAAGTTGTGCATTGATTCTTTTTTCTCACACACTTCTTCATATTTTTCTCCCCTTTTTAACGATACTGTTTTATTGTTCAGATGCAATTAAGTGTTGTTTTTTTTTCTAAACTTCAAATTTTTGCCATTCTCTGTTATTTTCATTTCTGTGGGGGGCAGTGGCGTAAATAAGGGTGGGCTAACAGGGCGGTATCCACCTGGCGGCACTTTATCTGTTGCCGTAAAGGGGCGGTATTTTGAGTGTTCATTTCTCAGATACTCAGAGTACGAACTTAATCCGTATGAAATCCGTATAATGATTTAAAGTGGATCGATCCCTACAGATAATCGATTATTTACATTTTTAAAACTGCAGACAAGATTTATAACCCGCCGATATTAGTTAAATCAATAACTCTGCCACCAGTCACATGTCTCGCTTAAATACCTTTACCTCATAATACGAACTTAATTTGTATTCAATTCTTTATTTCACATCGTTCAATCTCTAACCCAAATTTTCCCGTTTGTAGATTCCCACAAAACCCAAAACTCGCATTTGTTTTGTCGTCTGCCAGGTGCGGTTACTGTATAATCTGTGTACAGCAATTAATCTGCATGGCGATACATGTCGTGCTTAAATATAGTGAAGTATGGATAGATATGTTTAAATATGGATAGATATGTTGAAGTATGGATAGATATGTTGAAGTATGGATAGATATGTTGAAGTATGGATAGATATGTTGAAGTATGGATAGATCTGTTGAAGTATGGATAGATATGTTGAAATATGGATAGATATGTTGAAGTATGGATAGATATGTTGAAGTATAGATAGATTTGTTGAAATATGATTAGATATGTTGTCCAGCCAGGTGTCACCCATGCGTCCAGCCATTGGTCACCCATATGCCCAGCCAGTGATCACCATTACGTCCAGCCAGCGGTCACCAATACATCCAGCCAGGGGTCACCCATGCGTCCAGCCATTGGTCACCCATATGCCCAGCCAGTGATCACCATTACGTCCAGCCAGCGGTCACCAATACATCCAGCCAGGGGTCACCCATACATCCAGCTAGCGGTCACCATTAGGTCCAGCCAGGGGTCACCCATACGCCCAGCCAATGGTCACCCATACACCCAACCAGTGGTTACTCATACGTCCAGCCAGTGGTCACCCATACGTCCAGCCACGGGTCACCCATACTTCCAGCCAGCGGTCACCCATACGTCCAGCCAGCGGTCACCAATACATCCAGCCAGGGGTCACCCATACGCCCAGCCAATGGTCACCTATACACCCAACCAGTGGTTACTCATACGTCCAGCCAATGGTCACCCATACACCCAACCAGTGGTTACTCATACGTCCAGCCAGTGGTCACCCATATTTCCAGCCACGGGTCACCCATACTTCCAGCCAGCGGTCACCCATACGTCCAGCCAGCGGTCACCAATACATCCAGCCAGGGGTCACCCATACGCCCAGCCAATGGTCACCTATACACCCAACCAGTGGTTACTCATACGTCCAGTCAGCGATCACCCATACGTCCAGCCAGCGGTCACCAATACATCCAGCCAGGGGTCACCCATACGTCCAGCCAGTGGTCACCCATACGTCCAGCCAGGGATCACCCATACGTCCAGCCAGCGGTCACCCATACGTCCAGCCAATGGTCACCCATACGTCCAGCCAGCGGTCACCAATACATCCAGCCAGGGGTCACCCATACGCCCAGCCAATGGTCACCCATACGTCCAGCCAGGGGTCACCCATACGTCCAGCCAGGGGTCACCCATACGTCCAGCCAGCGGTCACTCATACGTCCAGCCAGCGGTCACCAATACATCCAGCCAGTGGTCACCCATACGCCCAGCCAATGGTCACCCATACGCCCAGCCAATGGTCACCCATACGTCCAGCCAGGGGTCACCCATACGTCCAGCCAGCGGTCACCCATACGTCCAGCCAGCGGTCACCAATACATCCAGCCAGGGGTCATATATACACCCAACCGGTAGTTACTCATGCGTAAGGAATCCGAATATCAGTTCTTGGAATAGTTCAAAACTCGAACTAAGAATGTACAGTTGTATGAAAATTAAAAGATGAAAGGTTGTGTTTCAAAATCTTCACAAACTAAATTTCCATATTTCCTATTGTCGCCGGTCAAGTCAGGCATTTACTGTACAGGACATTGAATCCTGTCAATCCAAACTTAAAAAGTTCCAGTCAATCATTTGGAGATGAAATATCTGTTTTAGATATCCCCTGGGAAGTATTAGGAAGAGGCGCCAGTGACATGACAAGGGACATCAAAGTCATCAAAATCATAATGTTTTTTGATAAGTCATTATAAGTATTTCAATACATAGGCGACCTTAGAATTATGCGGGACCTAGAGCGAGAGTATTAGTGAGTACAATGTGTGGGACCTAGAGCGAGAGTATTAGTGAGTACAATGTGCGGGACCAAGAGCGAGAGTATTAGTGAGTACAATGTGCGGGACCTAGAGCGAGAGTATTAGTGAGTACAATGTGCGGGACCAAGAGCGAGAGTATTAGTGAGTACAATGTGCGGGACCTAGAGCGAGAGTATTAGTGAGTACAATGTGTGGGACCAAGAGCGAGAGTATTAGAGTACTGTACAGTCGCATCCTTTGGGGTACAGTCACATCTTTGGGGTACAGTTGCGAAAAAAAGGTTGTAAATTGCAGTTTGCAGCGCACCTTGTGTTGGTAAGTGTACTATATAGTAATATGCCAACCTGTAAGCCAGATAAGCACTCGCTGCTGGCGGCCATTGAAAGATGAAGCGCTGAATGTATCTTTTAAATTAATAAATTCATTAAGTTTAATGTTATGATTTCACAATGCTAGTTATAAATGAAAAATAAATAATATCATATTCGTAGTCGGGAAACTGTACACATTTCAAACGAGCTTACACGCGCCGTTTGTCCAGCGACCGCTGCTAGCACATGACGAAATCAGCAACCTATGAGTCAGCGTCTCTGGAGATGATACACTAATTATGGTCCCGATTTACAATTTCTAAGTTTATTTTTTTTTAAATTCTCATTAGCCTTCTTTATTTAGTGTGTTAAAGAATATATAAGATAGCAGACAGAAAAAAAAATAGAATAAGAGTTAATATCCTTGGGGGTAGGCAGCATAATTAGTAGGATCCTAGGGCAACAAGGGGACTTCAGCCGGCATTGATAGAATCCGAACAATGCCAGGGTACAGTAATACTTCGCTATATAATGAAAGATTGGTGTTTGTGAAAAAAGGCTCTGTCTGGTGAGATTGCCAAGGCCCAAGTTAGCTTGACCAACTCCAAAAAGGTCATAGTCGCAATGTCAATTACATCCTGTTATCTGTCCTTTGAATAATTGTACACAGGCCCATGAGTGTTACAGTCTTGAACTATCTTCACAGACCCATGAGGGTTACAGTCTTGTACTATCTTCACAGACCCATGAGGGTTACAGTCGTGTACTATCTTCACAGACCCATGAGGGGTACAGTCTTGTACTATCTTCACAGACCCATGAGGGTTACAGTCTTGTACTATCTTCACAGACCCATGAGTGTTACAGTCTTGTACTATCTTCACAGACCCATGAGGGTTACAGTCTTGTACTATCTTCACAGACCCATGAGTGTTACAGTCTTGTATTATCTTCACAGACCCATGAGGGTTACAGTCTTGTACTATCTTCACAAGCCCATGAGTGTTACAGTCTTGTACTATCTTCACAGACCCATGAGGGTTACAGTCTTATACTATCTTCACAGACCCATGAGGGTTACAGTCTTGTACTATCTTCACAGACCCATGAGGGTTACAGTCTTGTATTATCTTCACAGACCCATGAGGGTTACAGTCGTGTACTATCTTTACAGACCCATGAGTGTTACAGTCTTGTACTATCTTCACAGGCCCACGAGGGTTACAGTCTTGTATTATCTTCACATGCCCATGAGGGTTACAGTCTTGTACTATCTTCACAGGCCCATGAGGTTACAGTCTTGTATTATCTTCACAGGCCCATGTGGGTTACAAACTTGTACTATCTTCACAGGCCCATGAGGTTACAGTCTTGTATTATCTTCACAGGCCCATGTGGGTTACAAACTTGTACTATCTTCACAGGCCCATGAGGTTACAGTCTTGTATTATCTTCACAGACCCATGAGTGTTACAGTATTGTATTATCTTCACAGACCCATGAGGGTTACAGTCGTGTACTATCTTTACAGACCCATGAGGGTTACAGTCTTGTACTATCTTCACAGGCCCACGAGGGTTACAGTCTTGTATTATCTTCACAGGCCCATGAGGTTACAGTCTTGTATTATCTTCACAGGCCAATGAGTGTTACAGTCTTGTATTATCTTCACAGACCCATGAGTGTTACAGTATTGTATTATCTTCACAGGCCCATGAGTGTTACAGTCTTGTATTATCTTCACAGGCCCACGAGGGTTACAGTCTTGTATTATCTTCACAGGCCCATGAGGTTACAGTCTTGTATTATCTTCACAGGCCCATGAGGTTACAGTCTTGTATTATCTTCACAGGCCCATGAGGGTACAGTCTTGTATTATCTTCAAAGGCCCACGAGGGTTACAGTCTTGTATTATCTTCACAGACCCATGAGGTTACAGTCTTGTATTATCTTCACAGACCCATGAGGTTACAGTCTTGTATTATTTCACAGACCCATGAGGTTACAGTCTTGTATTATCTTCACAGGCCCATGTGGGTTACAGTCTTGTACTATCTTCACAGGCCCATGAGGTTACAGTCTTGTATTATCTTCACATGCCCATGAGGGTTACAGTCTTGTACTATCTTCACAGGCCCATGAGGTTACAGTCTTGTATTATCTTCACAGGCCCATGTGGGTTACAAACTTGTACTATCTTCACAGGCCCATGAGGTTACAGTCTTGTATTATCTTCACAGACCCATGAGTGTTACAGTATTGTATTATCTTCACAGGCCCATGAGTGTTACAGTCTTGTATTATCTTCACAGGCCCACGAGGGTTACAGTCTTGTATTATCTTCACAGGCCCATGAGGTTACAGTCTTGTATTATCTTCACAGGCCCATGAGGTTACAGTCTTGTATTATCTTCACAGGCCCATGAGGTTACAGTCTTGTATTATCTTCACAGGCCCATGAGGTTACAGTCTTGTATTATCTTCACAGACCCATGAGGTTACAGTCTTGTATTATCTTCACAGACCCATGAGGTTACAGTCTTGTATTATTTCACAGACCCATGAGGTTACAGTCTTGTATTATCTTCACAGGCCCATGTGGGTTACAGTCTTGTACTATCTTCACAGGCCCATGAGGTTACAGTCTTGTATTATCTTCACATGCCCATGAGGGTTACAGTCTTGTACTATCTTCACAGGCCCATGAGGTTATAGTCTTGTATTATCTTCACAGGCCCATGTGGGTTACAAACTTGTACTATCTTCACAGGCCCATGAGGTTACAGTCTTGTATTATCTTCACAGACCCATGAGTGTTACAGTCTTGTATTATCTTCACAGGCCCATGAGGTTACAGTCTTGTATTATCTTCACAGGCCCACGAGGGTTACAGTCTTGTATTATCTTCACAGGCCCATGAGGTTACAGTCTTGTATTATCTTCACAGGCCCATGAGGTTGCAGTCTTGTATTATCTTCACAGGCCCATGTGGGTTACAGTCTTGTACTATCTTCACAGGCCCATGAGGTTACAGTCTTGTATTATCTTCACAGGCCCACGAGGTTACAGTCTTGTATTATCTTCACAGGCCCACGAGGTTACAGTCTTGTATTATCTTCACAGGCCCACGAGGTTACAGTCTTGTATTATCTTCACAGGCCCATGTTAGGTTAATTCTTGTGCTGAGACTGAACGACTTAATGCTGACCCCGAGAAACAAACAACTGACACCTTTCCCTGCCAGATCAGAAGTTGATATTATAATTATCAGAAGGTGATATTGTAGTTATCAGAGTGTGATACTGTAGTAATGAGAATAAGACACCTTAATTATCAGAATGCCTGACAATTTTTTTAACAAGTCTATTGAATCACGTTCCATTGTCCCCGATGGCTGTCAATGGACACGTGACCTGCACGTGCCACCAATGTAATGCTACACGTTGTACAGGCTAAAAAACGGAGGGATTGTTGTTATATTTATTTGTTTGTTTACTCCTGATTTAAAAACAAGAATGATAATAAAAATAGTTTTATTTGTATCAGATGACATTTAGTTGGATGTGTAAGGGGTGGGGGGATGCGTGTGTAAATTTCTTTCAATATTAATTCTGAACTATTTTTCTCACAGTGATTAATATGAGTCGAATGATGTGTACAGTTAACTGTTGACCTGACGGTACCAGGTGAGGTCGTAGGTAAGAGACAAGGGCATTAGTACAGGTCCTGGTGAAAGTTAGTTGAAAGTTCACCAAGTCCACCCAGGTTTAAATGGGTCCTTGAATTTAGTTCGGAAGTAAAGGTGGCTGGGTGTTGTGCTAACCACGCAGTCCTTTAATATGAAGTGGAGCTGGGTGTTGTGCTAACCACGCAGTCCCTTAATATGATGTGTTGGCTGTGTGTTGTGCTTACCACGCAGTCCCTTAATATGATGTGGTGGCTGGGTGTTGTGCTAACCACGCAGTCCCTTAATATGATGTGGTGGCTGGGGTGTTGTGCTAACCACGCAGTCCCTTTAATAATTCAAATCATCGCGTAGAGTACAATTACGTTGTGAGCGTTGTAAGAAAATTCAATTGTGAATCGATTATTTGTGAAACACATCATGAAACGGGCAAGATGGATGCATACCAATCGAGGCTTACAGTTGTCGATAATTGACTGTAGATTTCAATGTAGGTCTCTGTACTACTACTATCTACATCCCATGTAGGTCTCTGGTCTGATGTACTACTACTATCTACATCCCACGTAGGTCTCTGGTCTGCTGTACTACTACTATCTACATCCCATGTAGGTCTCTGGTCTGCTGTACTACTATTATCTACATCCCATGTAGGTCTCTGGTTTGCTGTACTACTACTATCTACATCCCATGTAGGTCTCTGGTCTGCTGTACTACTCCTATCTACATCCCATGTAGGTCTCTTGTCTGCTGTACTACTACTATCTACATCCCATGTAGGTCTCTGGTCTGCTGTACTACTCCTATCTACATCCCATGTAGGTCTCTGGTCTGCTGTACTACTACTATCTACATCCCATGTAGGTCTCTGGTCTGCTGTACTACTACTATCTACATCCCATGTAGGTCTCTGGTCTGCTGTACTACTCCTATCTACATCCCATGTAGGTCTCTGGTCTGCTGTACTACTACTATCTACATCCCATGTAGGTCTCTGGTCTGCTGTACTACTCCTATCTACATCCCATGTAGGTCTCTGGTCTGCTGTACTACTCCTATCTACATCCCATGAAGGTCTCTGATCTGCTGTACTACTACTATCTACATCCCATGTAGGTCTCTGGTCTGCTGTACTACTACTATCTACATCCCATGTAGGTCTCTGGTCTGCTGTACTACTCCTATCTACATCCCATGTAGGTCTCTGGTCTGCTGTACTACTACTATCTACATCCCATGTAGGTCTCTGGTCTGCTGTACTACTCCTATCTACATCCCATGTAGGTCTCTGGTCTGCTGTACTACTACTATCTACATCCCATGTAGGTCTCTGGTCTGCTGTACTACTCCTATCTACATCCCACGTAGGTCTCTGGTCTGTTGTTGTTGATGACCCCTTTTGAGGTATCTTTGGCTTGTCGTCTAGGTGTATGAGTTGCTGACTTAAATAGAACTTGTATTTGTATTTGTGTCTCTGCCACAGAGTTTCACCAGCAATCAAACTAAGATAAGTGAAGATGATCAATCAACAAGTATTGTGTAACAATGTAAAACTATTTATATATACTAGTTATCAAAGACCCGGTACCCGGACCGGCGAGTAGTCACACAGTTGGAGTTGAAAATGGTGATATATATTTTAGCGCGTTAACAATCAGTCTATATACTTGCAGTCGCCCCAAGGACATGAACAGATTATTGTAGCCAAAATACATTTGAGAATAGGGACACCTAATAATACATCAAATAAAGTTCATATGTTAAATAGTTCCTCCCAAAGAAAATAATCCTCACTATGCGTAAACATAAACAACAACTCTTAAAATCATATTCCTTCATAATATTTTAATGGACTCCTTTCCAAACAGTTATTCAGTTAATGTTTTATGATGTTCAACATGGCGTATTTAAAAAAAAAGAGTGACATGAGTGAGTGCTTGTGTTAAGCAAAACGCTACATGTTTATCAGGTGGTTTATTTACTGTTATACACATTGTAGCATAGAAAAATTAACTAAGAAAAATTGCCGACCCGGCAGTGCAGAACCTAGGGATTTAGGGGCCCGGTGGGCTTGGCCCCTTTGGGGGCTGCCCCTGCATTTTGACATGAGATAAATTTTGACGCTTCTCAAGCTTGGTCCCGAGAAGAAATAATCGTTGTGTAGCTTTTAGCTGACCTTCAATTAAAAACATATTATTTCATCACATATGGCTGGTCCAATGTCATTTCTGGCAGCCATGTAGGAGACAATTCTTACTCGGCTGGCCAGTTGGTAGCCGGATCATGCATGTTTAGAAGAAAACAGTAAATGTTTCTGCCATCTTCGAATTGTTTGTGCCGCCATCTTGGATGACAGACGGAAGTCGCGATGACAGACGGAAGTAGCGATGACAGACGGAAGTCGCGATGACAGACGGAAGTAGCGATGACAGACGGAAGTCGCGATGACAGACACCGGAACATATGATGTAAAATTTGTATTATATATATATTGTATATATTGTATATGAGAATATACATTTAAACAATGTCAAATAGACTCCACAAAGTTAAGTAAAACGTTATTATTATTATTTTTAGTACTAGCTGTACCATGCAAAACATTTGCATAGAGTTATATCCCCTTTGGCTTGATCGGTAGGCTAGGTTATTTTTGGTTTCGGGCAGATCCGATTTTTTTCATTATTGTATTAAACTGGAATACTATTAATTCTTTACTTTCTATTTTATGCAGAACCCACACCGCTATTATTTTATTAGATTAAAATTTTCATTGTCAAATGTATGTCAGTCATATTGCTTGCCGTTTATAAAAAAAAATAATTTGACTGCTATTTCAGTAGTTGGAATCATTATTACTGCATTATTAAAATACATTCTTGGTAACTCATTTTCGATCCGAATATCAGAAAATGTTTATATTTACATTCTGTTGAAGTCATTCCAATGTCCCAACATAGATATGAACTTAATGAACTGGGATAAAAAATGTTTTTCACATTACACTCTCCCAGACGACAACATTTTCTGTAAATATTTTTTCCGCACCAATATGGATAAATACATAAATACCCACATACATATATACATACACACATAAATACACACATACATATATATACACACATACACACATAAATACATATATTTTTTTTTAAAATAATTTATAAAAATAAAATCCCATTTGTGAAAAAATCGCATGCAGGCCAAATTAGCCCAGTTTTTCAAACATTTGGCCTGAGGATTGAACACGGAGATGGCCAAAGTTCACTAAGGATTTAAAATGGACGCAGTTAAAAATAATAACTTTTGATTATAATATTTTTTTCTAGAAAGCTTTTTATTCATTTATTATAGCCAGATATAATAATAAATAGCAAATCAAACTAGTTCCTATTTTATCTTTAAAAAAAATATAGATGAACATTAATGTATCAATCATAACAGGTGAGTGAATTAAAAACATCAACACATCCCTCAAGTTTTATATATTTATGATCTGCATTCTGATATATTACATGCAGCTACAAGGTTAAAATAAAATTAATTTACAAAACAACAAGAAATCAATGTAAAATATTTGTAAGAACACATCAGAGGAAAAGACTGGATGAAATACTTATTGCTTTATTTTTTTTTTGGGTTGGAAATACTTGTATAGCATTGTGGATTCTTTTGTAGATTATTATTTGTATGACTTTGTGATATTTTTGTAGTAAATTTATTTATTTGATTGATTTATTTTATTGATTCTCCTTGAATTGATTTATTTTATTGAGTCTCCTTGAATTGATTTATTTTACTGAGTCTCCTTGAATTTATTTATTTTATTGAGTCTCCTTGAATTGATTTATTTTATTGTCTCCTTGAATTGACTAATGAATGAGAATTGTGTACATACAAAATATCTTTTTAATTAATTATTTATTAGCAAGTGTTATTTATTTTTACATTTACTACCAGCTATACTTTACCACTAGTAGCTGTGACTCAATCTGTTAACTACTAGCTATGCCAGGCCAACCGTTGCTGTAACTCAATCTGTTAACTACTAGCTATACCAGGGCATCTGTTGATGTGACTCAATCTGTTAACTACTAGCTATACCAGGGCATATGTTGATGTGACTGAATCTGTTAACTACTAACTATACCAGGGCATCTGTTGATGTGACTCAATCTGTTAACTAATAGCTATACCAGGGCATATGTTGATGTAACTGAATCTGTTAACTACTAGCTATACCAGGGCACCTGTTTCTGTGACTGAATCTGTTAACTACTAACTATACCAGGGCATCTGTTGATGTGACTGAATCTGTTAACTACTAGCTATACCAGGGCACCTGTTTCTGTGACTGAATCTGTTAACTACTAGCTATACCGGGGCATCTGTTGATGTGACTGAATCTGTTAACTACTAGCTATACCAGGGCACCTGTTGATGTGACTGAATCTGTTAACTACTAGCTATACCAGGGCATCTGTTGATGTGACTGAATCTGTTAACTACTAGCTATACCCGGACATCTGTTGACGTGACTGAATCTGTTAACTACTAGCTATACCAGGGTATCTGTTGATGTGACTCAATCTGTTAACTAATAGCTATACCAGGGCATCTGTTTCTGTGACTGAATCTGTTAACTACTAGCTATACCAGGACATCTGTTGATGTGACTGAATCTGTTAACTACTAGCTATACCAGGACATCTGTTGATGTGACTAAATCTGTTAACTACTAGCTATACCAGGGCACCTGTTGATGTGACTGAATCTGTTAACTACTAGCTATACCAGGGCATCTGTTGATGTGACTGAATCTGTTAACTACTAGCTATACCAGGGCACCTGTTGATGTGACTGAATCTGTTAACTACTAGCTATACCAGGCCAACCGTTGCTGTGACTCAATCTGTTAACTAATAGCTATACCAGGGCATCTGTTTCTGTGACTGAATCTGTACAGATGTAGAGATTGCCTGTACAGATGTAGAGATTGTCTGTACAGATATAGAGATTGTCTTACAGATATAGAGAATGTCTGTAAAGATGTAGAGGTTGTCTGTACAGATGTAGAAATTGTCTGTACATATATGGAGATTGTCTGTACAGATATAGAGATTTTCTGTGGAGGTATAGGAGATATTGTCTGTGAAGTTATACAGATGTGTTGGTGGTGATTGTCTTTGTGCTGTGTTGGTGGTGATTGTCTCTGATATGTGTTGGTGGTGATTGTCTCTGATCTGTGTTGGTGGTGATTGTCTTTGTGCTGTGTTGGTGGTGATTGTCTCTGATCTGTGTTGGTGGTGATTGTCTTTGTGCTGTGTTGGTGGTGATTGTCTCTGATCTGTGTTGGTGGTGATTGTCTTTGTGCTGTGTTGGTGGTGATTGTCTTTGAGCTGTGTTGGTGGTGATTGTCTTTGAGCTGTGTTGGTGGTGATTGTCTTTGTGCTGTGTTGGTGGTGATTGTCTCTGATCTGTGTTGGTGGTGATTGTCTCTGATCTGTGTTGGTGGTGATTGTCTCTGATCTGTGTTGGTGGTGATTGTCT
>JAGDYQ010000155.1:0-205357 GCA_021962125.1 Bulinus truncatus | reverse complement strand
CCGGTCATACTCATATTAATAGAAAATGCTATATAATGATACTGTTTTTATTGAATATAGTTAGCATAATCATTCATGATAAGATGATTACAAGTTTAAATATAAACAACTTTCATTTATATATATATATATATATATATATATATATATATATATATATTATATATATACCGTATATTTTGTTAGCCCAATAATTTATACAAATATATAAATCTATGTTCGCTTGTGCTATGTATAAACCATAAAACATCAATACATTTTTCTGAGAGTTATGACCGGCGACACTCACGCCTTGTCCCTGTTGAAGATACACATGAATATAGTTAAGTTATAATTTTAGTGACAGAGAAATAATTCAGCCAATAGGAACTTGTTAATTTGAAACTACATTCTGTGATATATAAGGTCAGAGGTCGTCCTGGAGTTCATTTCGCATTTCGTTCGTCAGGGAGGAGGTAGGGTTATGTGAAGTCCCTGTAAGGATGAGATGAAATCTCTTAGATCCTATAAACAACTAATGGGTGGGACGGTTTTAATGGTGCCCTTCTTTCATCCCCACCATAGGCGATAGTGCAATGGCCATGGAGGCACCACTGGAGACATGGCGTAGGGGTAGGCGTGTTCATTTTTTCTTAAAAAAGGGGGGCGGTAATCGAGAAAGGTTCAGGAACCACTGGTGTAGAATTATATAGGCCAATGCAAACTATCGATTTTTCTAACTAAAACTAATTGTCAACGTGTAGAAATATTCTTTTAGGCAAGAGACGAATGTGCACATATGCCAGGAGATTTAAATTGTGACAAGCAGAAATATTTTAATCTGTTCAGTTTAATAACAATTCATTTTATTTAGCATGAGCTTGTCAATGTTTAAAGAACATTCTATCATATAGGTAATCCATATCAACTTTAAAGCTTAACAAGTTGTTTTTTTATATATATTTTTCTCAGATGTTATGATATCATGTGTGCTCACACGCGCGTAAACCCACCCATACACGCATTACTCAGCTACCATATGGCATCTCATGGACAATACAAACCTATTAAATGTTGTGGGGATATTTGGCCTTTATGCCCCGTGAAAAAACGGTGCCCTTAGAAGAATTAAGGCCCAAACTCCATAGGGCATCATATAGATTATACATAGCAATAAAATGAAAGAACCCAATGTAAGCCTTAAACAAAGAGGTAAAAAAAAAAGAATGACGCTGGCGACCTACAGTGCATCCATTCTTCTAACATTCAATATGTATGTATTGTCCATGTGTGTCCCCATGAGGGTGGCAGGCCCGTAGCCAGGTCAAAGTAAGCAGAGGGGCACCAATACCCAGCAAGGGGGCAGCTTTACTTTTTCTTTATTTTTTCCTCTTTTTCTTCTTTTTTTAAGCGGGGGGGGGGGGCACTCCATACCTAGCGGGGGGGGGGGGCACGGCCCCCCAGTGCCACCCCCCTGGCTACGGGACTAGAGGGTGGATAGCAATTGTTCTTAAGGCACGTTTGTCCTATATATATTCTATATTTAGAATGCTCCAGTAGTTGTTTCGTTTCTGTGCCCCATATATGATCTTATACCAGAGGTAAAAATGAAAGTTGTCTATATGGCATCCATATGTGGCTCGTATGTGGCTTAAGAAAAAGAACAAATTCATCCCTATAAATGGCTGACAGTATATTATTTAGAATTAGCAAAATATCCGCACTTTGCAGCGAAGTACTGGCTTAAAAAGCTAGAAAAGAGAAAATTAAGACTTTGTAAAGTGACTGAAAATATAGCAAACCAATTCTTTTACGTTGTCTATTTGAATGTCGTGTCAGAGTTTGTATTGATGCTTGCAGAATACGTCAGAGTTTCATGATCTGTTTAGTTAGAAGTACATCGATAAACGTCGCAATGTCCACCACAGAAAACATCGCCTGTGAATCTAAAAATCTTAAATGTTTGACAGGCATTGACAGATGACCAAGTATGAATGGTCGTTTCGGAAAAACTTGACAGTAACTACTGAACAATTCTACGGCAGCAATCTACTCATCAATGTCCAGTGTAGTGTACCTATCTCCTGTACCGTTATCAATGTCCGGTGTAGTGTACCTTTCTCATGTACCGTCATCAATGTTCAGTGTAGTGTAATTATCTCCTGTACCGTCATTAATGTACTGTGTAGTGAATTATCTTCTGTACCGTAATCACTGTCCGGTGTAGTGTAACTATCTCCTGTACCGTAATCACTGTCCGGTGTAGTGTAACTATCTCCTGTACCGTAAACAATGTCCGGTGTAGTGAACTATCTCCTGTACCGTCATCAATGTCTGGTGTAGTGAATTATCTCCTGTACCGTCATCAATGTACTGTGTAGTGAATTATCTTCCGTACCGTCATCAATGTCCTGTGTTGTGTAATTATCTCCTGTACCGTCATCAATGTCCGGTGTAGTGTAACTAACTCCTGTACCGTCATCACTGTCCGGTGTAGTGTAATTATCTCCTGTACCGTAATCACTGTCCGGTGTAGTGAATTATCTCCTGTACCGTCATCAATGTCCGGTGTAGTGTAACTATCTCCTGTACCATGATCAATGTCCGGTGTAGTGAATTATCTCCTGTACCGTATTCACTGTCCGGTGTAGTTTAACTATCACCTGTACCGTAGTCGCTGTCCGGTGTAGTGTAACTATCTCCTGTACCGTAATCACTGTCCGGTGTAGTGTAACTATCTCCTGTACCGTAATCAATGTCCGGTGTAGTGTAACTATCTCATGTACCGTGATCAATGTCCGATGTAGTGAATTATCTCCTGTACCGTAATCAATGTCCATTCAGTTCATAAGACACAATGTTCCTCCTGATATCCAGAGATGGCCGTAGACAGACTGATATGACCGTAGATAGACTGATATGGCCGTAGATAGACTGATATGACCGTGAATAAACTGATATGGCCGTAGATAGACTGATATGACCGTAGACTGATATGACCGTAGATAGACTGATATGACCGTGTGATATGTAACAGATAATGGGATAGGCCGCTGCCATCTCCGGAAATGGAAGCGAATATGTACGCGACATTTTTTGATAGCAGGTAATGGGAATACTATAAATAGTAAAAGACCATATATAAAATATCTTTACACTTAATATTAGTGTATTATGTACGATGTATTCGATGCATGTCTTCAACTACCGGACACAGACACAGTTTATATGAAACTACATTTCATTAATGAATGAGATGTGTCAAATAATATTAGACATTATGTGTTCGGATTCTCCGTTTCCATATTTACTTATGTAGTAAAAATATAGTACCTTCAAGTCCCTAAGAGTTCATCTGTCTTAGTTATTTCGGCACAACGCCCAGTCATCTTTACCTCCCCAACTTAAACCCAGGTACCCATTTAAAGCTGGTGGACTTGGGGACTTTTACTGAACAAATCCCAAGGTACTAACTGAGGTTCAAACCTCGGACCTCTTCCGTCGACACTCGAGTGCTCGTCACCACACGGCCATCCGTTCCTCACTTATAAAGTGACTGGAATATTTTGTTAGGAATGAGTTGTGTGGCTTTGTCCTTAGTATGACATATCTAAATATTTTGTTAGGAATGAGTTGTGTGGCTTTGTTCTTAGTATGACATATCTAAATATTTTGTTAGAAATGAGTAATGTGGCTTTGTCCTTAGTATAGCATATCTAAATATTTTGTTAGGAATGAGTAGTGTGGCTTTGTCCTTAGTATGACATATCTAAATATTTTGTTAGGAATGAGTAATGTGGCTTTGTCCTTAATATGAAATATCTAAATATTTTGTTAGGAACGAGTTGTGTGGCTTTGTCCTTAGTATGACAAATCTTATTCAAATTTAATGTAGTACTTTTTAATTTTTTTCTTTCCATCTAAACAGTTTAACGTAAATGTTGTTTGTTGTTATTTGTTGTTGTTATTTGCTATACATGTTATGATTTTTTATAGATAAAATAATGTATATATGCCCCTTGTTACATATGCCTCAGTTACTATAAGTAAACGTGCAATTTGTAGGGCGACCGTTATGATCGTTTTGGGTGTAGTTTTCAAATTGAAACCTGCTTGGCTTGCACAATAAGTTGTTAGAAATGAGCCTGCCAACTGTCAGACTTCTACACGGGAAGTTGGAGAACTTGTAATGCGTCTGTCTGTGAGTCAGTCTGTGATTCAGTTTGTGAAAGCTTTGGTTTTTATAAATATAGACGGCCATTGGTTCTTTAAAAATGCATTTAAACATTTTTTCCCCTCATTTTATTGTTATATAACAATCAATAATTTGATTAGGAACAGTTTTTATCAACAACATAATCAATAATATTAAACTTATTTATCTTAAAATTGTACATAAATATACCTATACTGCTGACATGTTTTAGCTTCAATTCTTCATTTCATTTAGTTATATAAATAATTTAATACCCAGTGTTATATTCTCCTGTAACTACTTTATTTATTGTTATATTCTGACTGGTCTAGATATTAAAACTAAACTAATAAGATAAGATGAAAATGGCTGACAGAGATGAACAAGCTGTTTTTAAAACTATTTCTGACATGATATTCGAAGTTCTATTTTTAAACACAGAAAGATAGCAGACTCATTTTTAAATATAGATCTAATGGCTGATAATAAAGTAAAGTATTTATCATTATACACTTGACAGTAAAATGTCAATAAAAAATAAGAATTAGAATAATAAGAAGCTTCCATATAAACAATACACACTTAATTTCAAAACTACCAAACTGAAAAAATAAAATGATTTCGTTATTCTGAACTTAGTCCCTAATTCATTCCAATAAGCCAATATGTAAAGATAGAGTACCGCCGAACTCTCCAATTCACGGCCAGACCAATAACAAAATGTGTTGGGCCAAAACTCTGTACTTTAACACAGTCATTATGTGGCGTACTTTTATTAAATCTCAAAGCTGGTGATAGATAGTTGGGTTGATAAGCCGGTTAGTGAATGCTTTGTTTGAATTGATCAACTGTGAGTGAAGAAACCGTTGAAACAGTGTCGAGGCCACAACCTGACTGAGATTTAACAACTAGCCTAATAATATGTTGGTAGACAATAGTGGGATGACCAATATGAAACAATTTAGTTTGAAGATTATGGGTTATAGTCAGATATAGTCTAGGTAGAAAAACATTTAATGTCTATGTGATGTTACTACCACGCAGTACCACTCAGTACCACACAGTACCAATGTAAGTTTGATGAAGTACACAGTACCTCACAGACATTAAATGTTTTATTACACACGACTACACAGATTACTAATGTTTTGAAATAATCTACGGTACCGACATTGTTTTATAGAGTACACTGTCCCAAATGTTCTATCAATGTTTGTTGGATGGAGTACACAGTCCCACATGTTCTATCAATGTGTGTTGGATGGAGTACAGAGCCCCACATGTTCTATCAATGTTTGTTTGATGGATTACACAGCCCCACATGTTCTACCAATGTTTGTTTGGTGGAATACACAGCCCCAAATGTTCTATCAATGTTTGTTGAATGGAGTACAGAGCCCCACATGTTCTATCAAGGTTTGTCTGATGGAGTACACATTCAATTTAATATAAACTTTCTGTACAATGTATTCCTCAATAACACTGGTAAACAGTGAATTCGTTGCCAGTGATATTTGAATCATTTTATACAAAGTCAACGATGCTGATTTAGAATATGTAGGTGATTTTGCTAGATTGGCTCTATTTTACGAGATAATTAAAATTAATTAAAAAATGTATGCACTGTATTTGGAATTTGTCAAGAATTGCATGAAGTATAATAGTATACTAACAAATAGTAGTGAAAATGTTAATAGTCACTCAGAAATTTGTTCAAAAATATGTTTAATAGTGTTATAGAAGAAAACATTTTCATTTGAAAAACTAATTATGTCTAATTAATTAATTAATTAATTTGTTAATTGTCTATGGTAATGCATTAGCAAATCGCTGTTTGCTCGACTTCCTTTTGTATGTGTCGTTGGTGCAATTGCGTTGGAGGCTCCAACAGTAGTCAGCCATCATATGTACGTCCCATCTTCCTTGATATCTCTCCTCCATCACCCTCATATTCTGATGGAACCTCTCGCCTTGTTCCTCACTGAAGTCCCCAAGGTTATCTGGAAATTTGTCTAAATAACTGTGCAGGTAATGTACCTTGATGCTCATATTTGTTCCAATGTTTCTGAAGTTAGCGAGCATATCTTGCACCAGTTCTTCGTAATTCTATGTTCTGTTATTACCTAAGAAGTTCCTGACAACTGAAACAAAATTGTTCCATGAAGAAGCTTCAATGTGATCCATGAAATTAGTAAAATTTTGATCATTGATGAGTTTTCGAATCTGAGGACCGTCAAAAATCCCAGGTTTCAGCTTCTCCATGCTCAGTCCGGGGAATGATCTGCAAATATACCTGAAGCAATTGCCAGATTTGTCCTAAACCTTAACAAATTGTTTCATTAAAACTCATTTGATATGAAGCGGTGGGAGAATGATCTTATTTTCTTTACCTACATTTATGGTTTCCCTTGCAGGCCATGTCACTCTTGTCCAAAGATCTTGCCTTGCCCTGCTATCCCAAAGGCACATGAAGCATGGGTATTTTGTGTATCCTGACTGCTGTCCAAGCAAGAAGTTTACTATTTTTAGATCAACAAAAATTGACCACTGATGCTCATAATAACGGACTTTCTGCAATACTGTTTTGATATTCTCATACTCTTCTTTAAGTGTTGTTGAGTGAGCAATGGGAAGAGATGCATAACGGTTACCATTGTGTAACAGAACACATTTCAAGCTTCTGATGGAACTGTCCCATTTGGAGCACAAGTCCAGGGATGTCATTACAGTTAACAAGATCTTCCTCTTGGCTGAAATATGGAAGGAGAAAATCTTCTCTTTTCCGATAAAATGTTATTTTAACTTCTGGTTTGAGAAAATTTCTTTCATTGAGTCTGGACGCTAAAAACTCAGATGCTTGCTTGGACAGATTTAGGTCTCGTATTAGGTCATTGGGTTCTTCTTGGCTGAATGGTTGAGGTGTTGAAGAATTTCCTTCATAATCGCTTCCACTGTTTTCACCTGCCTAAAACTCCAGATCTTGCCCTTCGTCGGAGTCTGATGGTAAAAGCTCTAATAATCCAGTAAACACTGGTATAGGAACTTCACTGCTATGTGAAATTGGTCTCCTTGCAGATTCAAGATTAGGATAATCCCACTTAGATTTCTTGTGGCGATTGAAGCCTTTAACATTCACAATACAAAAATAAAAATCACCAAAATGGTCTTTCGGCTCTCGCCATACCATTGGTACACCCAAACTTAGACTTTTCTTCTCACCATTTGTCCACTGCTGTAGGCTCTCCACACAGTTTTTTCAGACCTTATGGGGAGTCCAAGACTTGTCTTGGTTTCCCAGTTTCACATCGAAATAAGCCAAATATGCCTGCTGCACAAAGTCGGTTATATTTCTTCTTTGCTTTTCAATCAAGTATTCTCCACAGATGTAACAGAATACATTCGGATTATTTTTGCAGCATCTTCGTGATGAACTCGTGATGTCTTTAGAAAGCAGCAATAAAAGAGAAAAAAATAAACCAAGTTATAACTTGGTATATTTAAATTAAACAACAGACACCAAACTTATTGCATTTGTTTCACACAATAGGTACAATCATATTTTTAAGGGTGTCCAATATCTCAGAAACTAGAGCCAATTCAGCAAAAGCAATGGCAGTTTTGAAATCAGCACTCATGAATTGCTATAAATTCATTCAAATATTCTTGGCAACTCGCAAAAAAATTTTTTTTCTTGGGCTGTGTAAAATTTATATCTATAAATGTGAATGTCTGTTCACCAAAGTGTGCAAAAGTATAATAATGAAAAAGTGCGATCTTAAAATACACTTTGTATTCCCATATTTCTTTTTGTCATGTATTTCTAGAGCTCTTTCTTTAACTAAATGGTATCTGTCTCTATAGCCATAAAATCACAAATCACCCAATACCGTCCATCACAAATCACCCAATACCGTCCATCACAAATCACCCAATGCCGTCCATCACAAATCACCCAATGCCGTCCATCACAAATCATCCAATGCCGTCCATCACAAATCACCCAATACCGTCCATCACAAATCATCCAATGCCGTCCATCACAAATCATCCAATGCCGTCCATCACAAATCATCCAATGCCGTCCATCACAAATCACCCAATGCCAACCATCACAAACTTAAGTCAGTGAATAATCTCTTTTTTTAAATCTCTTTTTAACCTTGCAGACGTCTGTAATGTGTTTAAAATACAAGCCATGGTCAGTGTCCACATCCTCGTGACCTCGAATTATCCCATTAGCTCGTGACACTCCCATCCACGTCCCCGGATAATAAACATCCGTTCAAATATCTGGAACTTAAATGACGTTAGTTTGTCCCGTTTTCAATCTTGTTTCTGTTCTAGTGTTTTAAATCTTATATATTCTATGCGTGGGTGGCAGAATTCCCGATAGATGCTTTTCCAAGAAAAATGAAAGTAAATGATAATGAGATCACATGATGTCATGAAAATCTTATGTTGTTTGTTTAACTCTTCTGCACTTTGTTTATCGAGCATCCCCTAATATTTAATCAACAAAGTTACTCAAAGAATGTAAGTTAATTTCCCTCACAGCCGGGCCGACATTTGTATTATCAACCTATCATTCAGTTTTGAATACGATATTTGTTTAAGTTGAAGAAGTTGTTTCAGAATTCATTGACATTTGTTACTTAATTTGTCGGAAGTCGTTCTTTATATAACACAACAATTATTCTCTATCAATATTCATGTACTCAACTGTAAGCATTTCAAATAAGTTATGTCATTATCAGTTATACCATTATCAGTTTTACCATTATCAGCTATATAATTGTCAATAAATAGAACTTTCTCCTCTGACTCCTGATTTGGAAGTTTTTAATGGAAACAATGTAAATGACCACATATTAATTCCACTCTCTAAATGACCACATAGTAAGTCTACTCTCTATATGACCACATAGTAAGTCTACTCTCTAAATGACCACACAGTAAGTCTACTCTCTATATGACCACATAGTAAGTCTACTCTCTATATGACCACATAGTAAGTCTACTCTCTATATGACCACATTGTAAGTCCACTCTCTATATGACCACATTGTAAGTCCACTCTCTATATGACCACATTGCAAGTCCACTCTCTATAAAACCAGATTTTTATGTCATCCTGTGACGGTATCAAATTAGTGAGCGGTATTTTATAACTTCAAGTAAAAAAAAATCTTTGCCAACTAGCTGTCTGTCCAGCTATTTTAATTTTTAAAGACTGATTACTTGAATTTTTTTCCGCGCCGTTAAAATTAAAATAAAACAGTTCCGCATCTTGATGAAAGTCTTAATTTTGTATGCCTTCATACTGAACAAAAAGTAAAATTTAGAGCTAAAATGGCGGAAGAGAAAAAAAGTAAGCAGTTCATCAAAAAAAACGGACCTTTCACTGATCATTATGAGGCATTTCCTGACCAGTACAGGACATTTCCTGACCATTCTGGGACATTTCCTGACCGTTATAGGACATTTCCTGACCAGTATGGGACATTTCCTGACCAGTATGGGACATTTCCTGACCATTCTGGGACATTTCCTGACCATTATGGGACATTTCCTGACCAGTATGGGACATTTCCTGACCATTCTGGGACATTTCCTGACCAGTAAGGAACATTTCCTGACCATTCTGGGACATTTCATGACCAGTATGGGACATTTCCTGACCAGTATATGACATTTCCTGACCAGTAAGGAACATTTCCTGACCATTCTGGGACATTTTCTGACCATTATAGAACATTTCATGACCAGTATGGGACATAATAGAACATTTCATGACCAGTATGGGACATTTCATTACCAGTATGGGGCATTTCCTGACCATTATAGGGCATATCCTGACCAGTATGGTATATTTCCTGACCAGTATAGGACATTTCCTGACCAGTATAGGACATTTCCTGACAAGTATGGGACATTTCCTGACCATTATGGGACATTTCCTGACCATTATAGGGCATATCCTGACCAGTATGGTACATTTCCTGACCATTATGGGACATTTCCTGACCAGGGACATTTCCTGACCATTATAGTACATATTCTGACCAGTATGGGACATTTCCTGACCAATATAGAACGCGTAATGTTGATCTGTGGTCGGTGCCTGCACAAAACTAAACCTGTTTGCTGCGACTACATCTAATATGCCCGGTGCCTTTTCTCCAGTTGGATCTATCTCAAGTAGCTGTTCACTTGACTGATGAACGTATTTTGATATAAACTAGTATGACTGATGAAGATGTTTTGATATAAACTAGTATGACTGGTGAACGTATATTGATATAAACTAGTATGACTGGTGAACGTATTTTGATATAAACTAGTATGACTGATGAACGTATTTTGATATAAACTAGTATGACTGATGAACGTATTTTGATATAAACTAGTATGACTGGTGAATGTGTTTTGATATAAACTAGTTTGACTGGTGAACGTATTTTGATATAAACTAGTATGACTGGTGAACGTATTTTCATATAAACTAGTATAACTGCTGAACGTATTTTCATATAAACTAGTATGACTGGTGAAGATGTTTTGATATAAACTAGTTTGACTGGTGAACGTATTTTGATATAAACTAGTATGACTGGTGAACGTATTTTGATATAAACTAGTTTGACTTATTAAAGCTCGACATCATTGTTCTGTAGGTTAAATTTATTTATAACTATGTCACATGACCTTGGGGCCTTCCGCTAGATGCTGCGTTCTGTGAATATGTACCCTTTGAAAATAGTACGACGGCTGGGGATTTGCTGAACATTTTTGTCAAGCCTTAAGCCCATTTCTCTCTAGCACTGGGCACCTTGAGTCGCGGGGCACCTTTAGTCTCGGGGCACCTTGAGTCTCGGGGCACCTTGAGTCTCGGGGTACTTTGAGTCTCGGGGCACTTTGAGTCTCGGGGCACCTTGAGTCGCAGGGCACCTTGAGTCGCGGGCACCTTGAGTCTCGGGGCACCTTAAATCGCGGGGCACATTGAGTCGCGGGGCACCTTAAATCGCGGGGCACCTTGAGTCTCGGGGCACCTTGAGTCGCGGGGCACCTTGAGTCTCGGGGCACCTTGAGTCGCGGGGCACCTTGAGTCGCTTGGCACCTTGAGTCGCGGGGCACCTTGAGTCGCGGGGCACCTTGAGTCGCTTGGCACCTTGAGTCGCGGGGCACCTTGAGTCGCTTGGCACCTTGAGTCGCGGGGCACCTTGAGTTGCGGGGCACCTTGAGTCTCAGGGCACCTTGAGTCGCAGGGCACCTTGAGTCGCGGGGCACCTTGAGTCGCGGGGCACCTTGAGTCGCAGGGGCACCTTGAGTCTCGGGGCACCTTGAGTCGCGGGGCACCTTGAGTCGCGGGGCACCTTGAGTCGCGGGGCACCCTGGTGCGACTAGTGACTAGAGCATGCCCTGCAGATTCATCTAAATAATTTTGCATTTTAGTGGAAACCGTTTCATGTCCACTTTCTACCGGGACAATGCAGTAGAGCTAATGCACCACTTTGTTCTTAAAACTGGGACATTCATTAAATTTTAAACGTATTTTACCCTCTTTGGACTATTAACTGACCATACTAGCCGAGGGTCAAGGACTACATCATTTGAGACAATACCTGTCATAGCCAGACGTCTGGTAAACCTAATTAAAACGTTTTTTTTTGTACCTCTTAAACAATCATTTGTTAGAATCATTCTGTCTTGACCTCTAACGATAATGAAAAGAAAATATAACTTTATTTACATGAAAACTAATACACGCAGAAAGACCAATTCCCTCGGGCCTAATTTTGAATATATAAATTGAACCAATTCCTTTAAAATTCATCTATCCCTCTAAAAAGTACCAATTCCTCTAAAAAGTACTAATTCCTCTAAAAAGTACAAATTCCTCTCAAATGTACCAACCACTGCATAAATCTAGCAATATGTAGTAGTAAAAATAATCTTCTATAAGAGAGTCTCTCAAAGGAATGTATCATAGCCGAATATTGACAACGTTACGTCACAGAATGTCTCATTCAGTGACGCTACTTATTAGAATGTGTTCGGTGGCTTGAAACCTAGCGATGAACTTGGCTTGAGTAGTGATGGAGAAACTCAAAAAATCAAAATTCGCATCAGAACAGTTGGGGTAATGGAGAATGTGGAAGTGGTACGTCTGATTCATGATTGGTTGGTACGTCTGATTCACGATTGGTTGGTATGTCTTCACAAAAACCGGTTGGCAAAAATAGCCATTGATAGAGGAATAGAAATTGATGGCCTAATTGAGTCAAAATAATGTCAACATTGTGAATGACGTTAATCGCTTCCAAGTCTTATCACTATCCCAAGCTGCATTTCTACCTCGGCCTCGCTAGGGCACCTTGACATTACAATGTAAAAAAAAAAGTATTTTTAATCCCGAAAATTTAAAAGAAAAATTAATAGCAACGTGCACCACTAGGGTCAATATAGATGACCAGGTCGGGCAAGTTTTATGTTGCTGTTGTTGTTGTTTTGGCTCAACTGTGCTGAACAACAGATAACAAATACAAAGATACATCACTACATTCACACACACACACACATACACACACACACATATTAGTATTACGCATGTATGCGGTAGATCAAAAGTAAGAATACTGTTTCCTGTTAAAATATTAATGGCCTCTTACTTGTAGTATGAGAAATGATTTAAAAAAAAAAAAGTTAAAAATGTTTTTTGGCTTTTAAAATGAGACGTAAAAGTCTGAAATACTAAATAAACATTCATAAAATACTAAACAGGTATAAAATACTAAACATTTATAAAATACTAAACATTTATAAAATACTGAACATTTATAGAATACTAAACATTTATAAAATACTAAACATTTATAAAATACTAAACATTTATCAAATACTGAACATTTATAAAATACTAAACAATTATAAAATATTGTCATTCAATTTTTTTAACAACAGAAAACATTCTAAAATCATGAATCGAAAACAATCTTAATAATCTAAAATGTTCCGACTTTAAAAAAAAAATAGTCGAACTCAACTAACACAATATTTTATAAATGAACATTATTTTAAAAGTCGATCTAGTTAAAAATAAATTCTGCTTCATGTACGAAATATGAATAAAGTTCTCAGCTATGAAATTATTTTATTTTTAAATTAAATACTGCTTTAATTTGTTTTTTTTTAAATTACAAAGTAAGACTATGTTACTAAGACTATGTTACTAAGACTGTGTTACTAGGACTGTGTTACTAAGACTGTGCTACTAAGACTGTGTTACTAAGACTGTGTTACTAAGACTGTGTTACTAAGACTGTGTTACTAAGACTGTGTTACTAAGACTATGTTACTAAGACTGTGTTACTAAGACTGTGTTACTAAGACTATGTTACTAAGACTATGTTACTAAGACTATGTTACTAAGACTGTGTTACTAAGACTGTGTTACTAAGACTGTGTTACTAAGACTATGTTACTAAGACTGTGTTACTAAGACTATGTTACTAAGACTATGTTACTAAAACTGTGTTACTAAGACTGTGTTACTAAGACTGTGTTACTAAGACTATGTTACTAAGACTGTGTTACTAAGACTGTGTTACTAAGACTATGTTACTAATACTATGTTACTAATACTGTGTTACTAAGACTATGTTACTAAGACTATGTTACTAAGACTATATTACTAAGACTGTGTTACTAAGACTATGTTACTAAGACTATGTTACTAAGACTATGTTACTAAGACTGTGTTACTAAGACTGTGTTACTAAGACTATATTACTAAGACTGTGTTACTAAGACTATGTTACTAAGACTGTGTTACTAGGACTATGTTACTAATACTGTGTTACTAAGACTGTGTTACTAAGACTGTGTTACTAAGACTATGTTACTAAGACTATGTTACTAAGACTATGTTACTAGGACTGTGTTACTAAGACTTACACTTTGACTAAGTGAACGTTTTAAAAAACTTATCGATTTGATATGATTATAAAAATGTTGTACGGTGTATCAGCAATGATGGCCGTATGATTAAAGAACAGGCTCCGCCATGAGTCCAAGGAATTAAGTCAAGTAAGTCAAGTAAGTCAAGTAAGTCAAGACAATCTGATTTTCTGATTAGCATTCTCATTTGTTGGTTGTTGTTTTGTTAAATAATTTAACTTTTAGGTCGTTCAAATTAAAAAAAAAAACTAATAGGTTTCAGAATTTCACTCTTAACTTAAAATGTAAAGACCCATATAATTACATTCATCTATAACTTAATGTTGAACTATGGTCTTGGGAAAGTTTTGCAGGGTTCAGCTGGTATTTGAATATGTTATTCAGTCTGTCTGTTGGTGTCTCTGTTTACTTCTCTTGCCTATTTACTACATGTCTCGTATTGTTTGTGTGTTTTCATTATACTGACATATCTAATTACTAAATGAAAACAAAACAGTTTTCTGAACATGTTATCAAATTCCAACGTTAAGGAAACAAAATAGCAGAAGAAAACCTTACCTGGAAACAATACGTTTGTCATTGCTCTATTCGTCCTGTTCGTTGTTCTATTCGTCCTGTTCGTTGTTCTATTCGTCCTGTTCGTTGTTGTATTTGTCCTGTTCGTTGTTCTATTTAGCCTACAGAGATGAGGGCATAGAACAAACAAAATCTATTTTTCATTTGGAATGTATCAATGGGTCTCAAAGTGTGAGTCGCGGAAGAATTTCAGGCGGGAAACTACTGACACAATAAACTGTATAATTCAAGGGTCAAGAATCGATCTATGCACAATGACAACTCTGTATCTCCTCTGTAAGTCACAAAACTCAATGTTTGTGATGAATATGTACAAATAAAGCGGGAAATCTATAGATACAACCAGCGGCGTAGCGTGGGTATCGACCGCCCAGGGCGGAAGACGATTTTGCCGCCCTCTCATTTAGGTATTTCAATTTAATCTAGACATTTTTGCCGCCCCCCCTAAAAAGTAATAAAAAGTGCCGCCCGGTGCGTACCGCACCCACCGCCTCCCCCCCCCAGGTACGCCACTGGATACAACTAATGACGCTTTTAATTTCTTCTAAGTTTGTCTTTGTGGCTGGGTCGTTAAATCAAAACAGTTTTTGTCGTGGCTCGAGAAATCAAAATAGCTTTTTTTTATGGTGGTTTGCAAATTCAAGACAGCTTTTTATGGTGGTTTGAGAATTTAATATAACTTTTTTAAGGTGGTATGCTAACTCAAGGCAGATTTTTTATGGAGGTTTACTAACTCAAGACAGCTTTTTATGGTGGATTGCGAATTCAAGACAGCTTTTTTTTAATTGTGGTTTGTGAATTCATCTGTCATTGTGGGTCTCAAAAAGTAAACGTTTGAGAGTCGCTGGATTGGTTTATTGCGCGTATAGGTCTACTCAAAGGTCAACATCCGACAGGTCAATGACTGAAGACCAGCCAGGTATAAAAGGGCTTAATTAAATATATGAAATTATTCAAGAAATGGGAGATAAAGGAGACCACATCTTTATGATCTTTGATTAACAACGTGCATTTCTGCCGCTTGCACTGAATAAGCAGCGATTGTTTATTTCTCTTGTGTCTTGTTTACTTTACAAAACAATTCAAATGTTAACACTGGTTGATACAAATTGACCGTCTCTCTAGTAGTCGGTACATTCTAATCGGTCACTGACACTATCCCAGTGATACAAGTCTAACAAACAGATTCATTCATCAAGGAGACTTTGCTCCTATTGTTTTCGTGAGTTATCTTTGTTGTTTTTTCTCATAGTTCCATTTATTTAATTGGCTTGTATTGGACTTGACTAAAGTGGTCTACAGGTAATGGATGCCCCACAGAAAGCCACCGCGACCGCTCACATGTCCCACTGAATGAAACATTTGCACACCACGTCTTGGTATATTAAGCAAGTTTTACTTTTACATTTTATACTTAAACTAGTCATCCCGCGGCGTTGCATACACCTCCCTATCAATATAATTACTGTAATTATTTTTTTTTAAATAAGCAATCAAACAAAATATATTTTATCATTCATATTTAATTGCTCATTAAACATTATATTTTTTCTAGTATCTTATTATAAAATTTACTTAATCGTGATTTCCCCCCAAAACAGCAGCACAAAGAAATCAGAAAACAACGCGAGTTGTTGAACGTTGTTTAATGCTGAATGCCTCTTGCTTGCTTTGACGTATTCGGGAAATTCGCAAACGCGATTAATCTATATATATAGACTTCCGTCTTGCTACGTGGTGTCCTGATGGTTGGGCGACGAAGGGAATTATATATATATATATATATATATATATATATATATATATACATATAGATATTTGTATCTTTCTGATAAACCGGGAAAAGATTGAAACATTATATGTAAGTATTATACATTGTAAAATTGTTGGAAAAACTCGAACTCAAGTAAAATGGACTCATTATAATTAAATTTTAGATAATATCAAGTGGACATAAGGGGTGAGCAGTTCCACAGTGCCTTAAGCACTAGCCGGACCTGGTAGGCTGACGACAAAGCTGGCCAGAGCCGTAGGGTGTGTACTGCTTAAATGCCAAGTTAGGCAATGCAACCAGTATGCTTGAGTGTGACAGAGTGGTATGTGCGCCCACCACAAAACCGCCAGCTGCGAATGCCAGGGCCTCACTTGTTTACTACCCAGTGATGTCCCCTGGATCAAGTAATGCAGGCCAAGGTTTAATTTGTGGGGGGACTGGACATCAACGGATAATTGAGAGTTCTCAATCTTGAATGGAAATTAATCGATATATAAATGGTCCTCAAAATTTTAAATAATGGTGACAAATATTAAACATATTTAATTTAATAGTTTGTTTAAATAATGGTGACAAATATTAAACATATTTAATTTAATAGTTTGTTTAAATAATGTTGACAAATATTAAACATATTTAATTTAATAGTTTGTTTAAATAATGGTGACAAATATTAAACATATTTAATTTAATAGTTTGTGTAAATAATGGTGACAAATATTAAACATATTTAATTTAATAGTTTGTTTAAATAATAGTGACAAATATTAAACATATTTAATTTAATAGTTTGTTTAAATATTATAAACTGTTAACATCTTTAAGTAAAATAATTTTAAACATGTTAGTTGTATGTGGCAAACAAATTATGCTTTACTTAGATATAATTAAATTTCAAATTTTAGTTGGGTGAATTGTAGAATCAGGGTTAGTAACTTACTGATACACATATAATTACTGCATGCCATCATTTGATTATGATGGTCCTTTTTTGTTGTAAATCATTCATTTGAGTATGCCTTCAAATGATAATGGTTATTTCTCTATATACACTATACAGCTAGTTTATATATAAATGTTTGCTTCCATTCATTGATAGTGGATGAGTTATCAGGTTAGTTTATTTCTGAATAATTCTCCCACATCTCAATGAAAATGTTTTGGTTATACATCGTAATATATCGTTATATGTAATCGTATAGTTTGAAATAAAAATAAATCTATATGATACAGTCAGGGAATCTGAAGTGACAAATCATGTAATTAAAAAAAAAATATGTAGTCCATTTATTGAAATACAAGATCTGCACAGGGCGTGTTGCGCGGGAAATAGGAATGTAACTTGATACTTTTCCAAAGCTTATACCCGACACCAACTGAGAGGTGAAGAAATTGGCGCTATTTAACATTGCCCATCTATGGTATAGAAACAATCTACATTTCATATGTCATAAATTAATTCAACATGTATTACAACGTATTGGGCATTCATTGTTTTAACAGATTTGTATTGTTTTTCTCATAACTGTCAATGCTTTGTGTATTGTGTATGTTTCTTTTTTAGTGAAATGAAGCGAACTGTATTGTATGGGCAGTTATCAGTCCAATGTATGACATTTGTACTATGTGTATGACATTTGTACTATGTGTATGTATATGTGTATTATGTGTATGTGTATGTGTACTATGTGTATGACATTTGTACTATGTGTATGTATATGTGTACTATGTGTATGTATATGTGTACTACGTGTATGTATATGTGTACTATATGTATGTATATGTTTACTATGTGTATGTATATGTGTTCTATGTGTATGTATATGTGTACTATGTGTATATATATGTGTACTATGTGTATGTGTATGTGTACTACGTATATGTGTACTATGTGTATGTATATGTATACTATATGTATGTATATGTGTATGTGAAGAGAGCGAGAGAGAGATAGAGAGAGCGGGCCACAACGGGTTCTTACATTTGACAGAATGGTCTCACCAGAGTTTATATGAAGTAGACTAAATGAAATGTAAACATTATTGATGTAAAAGACCGGAGTGCAGCAGAGCGCTGACCGAATCAAACACCTCAACTGCCGTACTTGACCTTCGGGCAGTAGTTTGCACATATCTTCGGTAAACTGTTGTGACTTGTATAGACTGAGAGTTGGGAGAGTGAGGGTCGGCCCTGGAGCTGGTAATGTACCAGTCAGTAATGTAACAGTCAGTCAGTAATGTACCAGTCAGTCAGAAATGTACCAGTCAGTCAGTAATGTACCAGTCAGTAATGTACCAGTCAGTAATGTACCAGTCAGTAATGTACCAGTCAGTCAGTAATGTACCAGTCAGTCAGTAATGTACCAGTCAGTCAGTAATGAACCAGTCAGTAATGTACCAGTCAGTAATGTACCAGTCAGTAATGTACCGGCCAGTCAGTAATGTACCAGTGAGTAATGTACCAGTGAGTAATGTACCCGTCAGTAATGTACCAGTCAGTCAGTAATGTACCAGTCAGTAATGTACCAGTCAGTAATGTACCAGTCAGTCAGTAATGTATTAGTCAGTAATGTACCAGTCAGTAATGTACCAGTCAGTAATGTACCAGTCAGTAATGTACCAGTCAATCAGTAATGTACCAGTCAGTAATGTACCAGTCAGTAATGTACCAGTCAATAATGTACCAGTCAGTCAGTAATGTACCAGTCAGTAATATACCAGTCAATAATGTACCAGTCAGTAATGTACCAGTCAGTAATGTACCAGTTAGTAATGTACCAGTCAGTAATGTACAAGTCAGTAATGTACCAGTCAGTAATGTACCAGTCAGGCAGTAATGTACTAGTCAGAAATATACCAGTCAGTAATGTACCAGTCAGTAATGTACCAGTCAGTCAGTAATGTACCAGTCAGTAATGTACCAGTCAGTAATGCACCAGTCAGTAATGTACTAGTCAGTAATGTACTAGTCAGTAATGTATCAGTCTGTTAGTAATGCAGTAATGTACCAGTCAGTAATGTACCAGTCAGTAATGTACCAGTCAGTAATATACCAGTCAGTAATGTACCAGTCAGTAATGTACCAGTCAGTAATGTACCAGTCAGTAATGTACCAGTCAGTCAGTAATGTACCAGTCAGTCAGTAATGTACCAGTCAGTCAGTAATGAACCAGTCAGTAATGAACCAGTCAGTAATGTAACAGTCAGTAATGTACCAGTCAGTAATGAACCGGCCAGTCAGTAATGTACCAGTCAGTAATGTACCAGTCAGTAATGTACCAGTCAGTCAGAAATGTACCAGTCAGTAATGTACCAGTCAGTCAGTAATGTATTAGTCAGTAATGTACCAGTCAGTAATGTACCAGTCAGTCAGTAATGTACCAGTCAGTAATGTACCAGTCAGTAATGTACCAGTCAATAATGTACCAGTCAGTAATGTACCAGTCAGTCAGTAATGTACCAGTCAGTAATGTACAAGTCAGTAATGTACAAGTCAGTAATGTACCAGTCAGACAGTAATGTACTAGTCAGTAATATACCAGTCAGTAATGTACCAGTCAGTAATGTACCAGTCAGTAATGCACCAGCCAGTAATGTACCAGCCAGTAATGTACCAGTCAGTCAGTAATGTACCAGTCAGTCAGTAATGTACCAGTCAGTCAGTAATGTACCGGTCAGTCAGTAATGTACCAGTCAGTAATGTACCAGTCAGTCAGTAATGTACCAGTCAGTAATGTACCAGTCAGTAATGCACCAGTCAGTAATGTACTAGTCAGTAATGTACCAGTCAGTCAGTAATGTACCAGTCAGTAATGTACCAGTCAGTAATGTACAAGTCAGTAATGTACAAGTCAGTAATGTACCAGTCAGACAGTAATGTACTAGTCAGTAATATACCAGTCAGTAATGTACCAGTCAGTAATGTACTAGTCAGTAATGTACCAGTCAGTAATGTACCAGTCAGTAATGTACCAGTCAGTCAGTAATGTACCAGTCAGTAATGTACCAGTCAGTAATGCACCAGTCAGTAATGTACTAGTCAGTAATGTACCAGTCAGTCAGTAATGAACCAGTCAGTAATGAACCAGTCAGTAATGTAACAGTCAGTAATGTACCAGTCAGTAATGAACCGGCCAGTCAGTAATGTACCAGTCAGTAATGTACCAGTCAGTAATGTACCAGTCAGTCAGAAATGTACCAGTCAGTAATGTACCAGTCAGTCAGTAATGTATTAGTCAGTAATGTACCAGTCAGTAATGTACCAGTCAGTCAGTAATGTACCAGTCAGTAATGTACCAGTCAGTAATGTACCAGTCAATAATGTACCAGTCAGTAATGTACCAGTCAGTCAGTAATGTACCAGTCAGTAATGTACAAGTCAGTAATGTACAAGTCAGTAATGTACCAGTCAGACAGTAATGTACTAGTCAGTAATATATCAGTCAGTAATGTACCAGTCAGTAATGTACCAGTCAGTAATGTACCAGCCAGTAATGTACCAGCCAGTAATGTACCAGTCAGACAGTAATGCACTAGTCAGTAATGTACCAGTCAGACAGTAATGTACTAGTCAGTAATATACCAGTCAGTAATGTACCAGTCAGTAATGTACCAGTCAGTAATGTACCAGTCAGTAATGTACCAGTCAGTCAGTAATGTACCAGTCAGTAATGTACCAGTCAGTAATGCACCAGTCAGTAATGTACTAGTCAGTAATGTACCAGTCAGTCAGTAATGTACCAGTCAGTAATGTACCAGTCAGTAATATACCAGTCAGTAATGTACCAGTCAGTAATGTACCAGTCAGTAATGTACCAGTCAATAATGTACCAGTCAGTCAGTAATGTACCAGTCAGTAATATACCAGTCAATAATGTACCAGTCAGTAATGTACCAGTCAGTAATGTACCAGTCAGTAATGTACCAGTCAGTAATGTACAAGTCAGTAATGTACCAGTCAGTAATGTACCAGTCAGTCAGTAATGTACCAGTCAGTCAGTAATGTACCAGTCAGTCAGTAATGTACCAGTCAGTCAGTAATGTACCAGTCAGTAATGTACCAGTCAGTAATGTACCAGTCAGTCAGTAATGTACCAGTCAGTAATGTACCAGTCAGTAATGTACCAGTCAGTCAGTAATGTACCAGTCAGTAATGTACCAGTCAGTCAGTAATGTACCAGTCAGTAATGTACCAGTCAGTCAGTTATGTACCAGTCAGTAATGTACCAGTAAGTCAGTTATGTACCAGTCAGTAATGTACCAGTCAGTAATGTACCAGTCAGTAATGTACCAGTCAGTAATGTACCAGTCAGTAATTTACCAGTCAGTCAGTAATTTACCAGTCAGTAATGTACCAGTCAGTAATGTACCAGTCAGTAATGTACCAGTCAGTAATGTACCAGTCAGTCAGTAATGTACCAGTCAGTAATGTACCAGTCAGTAATGTACCGGTCAGTAATGTACCAGTCAGTCAGTAATGTACCAGTCAGTCAGTAATGTACCAGTCAGTAATGTACCAGTCAGTTTATTATCGCATGTCAAGAAATGTTTACTGGGAGAATTATCTTTAGAATGAATATCACCTGTCTGTCTAAATACTTTTCTGAAGTTTGTCTGAAGCTGTTGTTGGTGTGTGTGTGTATGTGTGTAGTGAGTGATAGACTTGTCAGAATTGTTTCACCGCTAATTAAATTGTGTTGTTTGTTTTTATTGGATGAGGAACAAATACAAAGATCAAAGCGATGAACTAATTCAACTCAGAGTCAATACAAGGGAGTGAAACAGTTTAGAGCGAGCCACTTTGTCAAAATAACTACTGGGGTGATTTCCCCTAGACAACAACATTGCCCTCTTAGCGTTCCAAAGTTTTCAGCCCAAGAACGGAGAAACGTAAAACAATTACGAACTAATGACATTAGGAACAGACCACGTCGACCAGTGCAGGTCACGGAACTCTGGGATTGGTGGGGTGAGGGGGTAGGGAAGGGGCAGAGTTCTCTCTAAGACCGCGTTTCTCCACCTTTTTTTCGGATGTACCCCTAATGGTGCTACAGTATGTCCGCCGGTACCTTCACAAGTAAGTGATTCAAAACGCAGTGGCTACCGATACAGCCAACGCGCATGCGCTCTAGCGCTTAGACGGACTATTTTTCATGCGCGATTGCTGGATTTCGTGGTCCAGCTATAGATATTGCTCCTATCCCTAACCCTATCCCTAACCCTAATGCGCCCACAAAAAAAATAGTCCGTCTAAGCGCTATGCTCATGCGCGTTGGCTGTATCCGTAGCCACTTCGTATTCAAAAATAATGGTTGCTTTAAATGAAAATTATATGTCGCTGCGTACCCATGGATAACTCTTGCCGTACTCATTGAGGTACGTATACCACTGGTTGAGCACAGCGGATCTAAGGAAATCTTAGCTGTGCGCGGGCAGACATATTATAACTAAGCGTGCAATCATTTCCTTTAGTAGGCATACATACTATTGATGGCCCAGATACGTGACTATTTCCATCAAAAGTAGCTTTCAAATAATATCAAAAAGGCAGTGGCTACGGTTCGGTCCGACCGAACCCGTATTTTTTTTACTTCGGGTACCAGCCATAGATAATATTGCTCCACACCCTAACCCTAACCCTATCTCTAACCCTATCCCTAACCCTATCCCTAACCCTATCTCTAACCCTATCCCTAACCCTAATCCTGAAAAAAAAAATTCTGAAAAAAAAAATAAATTATGTTGTTATATAGTTCAGTGCAGCGACTCGGCCGCTATGCAATAATAAGTAAGGCTGGTACCCGAAAAAAAAAAATACGCGTTCGGTCGGACCGAACCGTAGCCACTGCGTATCAAAAAACCTAAAAATAATTACATGGAACATTGTAAGGGAAATATGGGTGAGGTAAATATATTTATGGATTTAAATGAATGGATGAATGGATGGGTGTTGCCAATCATAACTCTTAGAGAAAAATGTATTCATGTTTTTATGCTAAATACAAAGCACAAACAAACATGGATTTATATATTTGTATAAATTATTAGGCTAACAACATGTACGGCGATTGTACGGTATATATATATATATATATATATATATATATATATATATATATATGTATATATATATATATATATGAAAAGTGTATATATTTAAATTTTTAGTCGTTTTATTATGAATGATTATGCTAGCTACATAGCATTATCTATAAATATGACTTTGACCGGCAACACTCACGCCTCGTCCCTGATAGATAAATGGATGGATGTCAGATAAATCTATGGACGGGTGGACAGATAGATAAATCAATAGGTTGATGGGTAGACGATAAATGGATTATTGAGTAGACAGATAGTTAGATGTATAAATGGATAGACAGATAAATGAGTAGATAGAAAGATGAATACATTAATGGATATATTGATAAATGGACAGATACACCGATGGTTGTATGTGTATGAGAGAGAGAGAGAGAGAGAGAGAGAGAAATACGGAGGAAGAAAGGGAATGAGAGACTTGAGATAACGCTGAAGATACCACAATATAATCAAAATAAGTGCTGAAAATAAATAAACAAATAATTAAAAAAACAACTTTGATTGGAATGTACTTTGAAAAGTACAAAAACAAAGATCCCTTTGATCATACAAAATTTATATGAATTATTTGAAGGATATATCGTATTTCAAATTCTTTTAGTGAAATATTGTTATTTGAGTTTGTAAGTTTGTGTGAGTGTGTAAGTTTGTGTGGGTGTTTGAGGTTGTGTTTGTATGTCTGTATGTGTTGATAAATATCATAACAACTGATAGCCTTAACCTTTATAACACATGGGGTTCTAATTAGGGGTGTGCCTGAATCCGGTCCGGAATCCAGTTCCGCCGGTTTTTGCACTATCCGGTCAAATCCGGTTCCGCCGGATTTACATATATCCGGAAAAACCGGATTCCGAAATTCGGAATATACCGGATTTTGGAATTTGCCAGATTTTGTGACTCACCGGATCATAATCTGAAATAAAAGTAATTCTCTTTCCCGAATTCCACACGATCACGATACATCAATCGATTGTTTCGAGCGTTGAGCTTGTTTAATGTTTTGAACATACCAGAAGCTAGAGTCAGCATCGCTAATAGTGGCCAATCGGCCCAATCCCATACATGATAGTGCGGGGATGAGTAATTATTATTCGTGACGTCATCTTAACCTCAATCACCAATGACGTTGTAACAGAAATAATAAGCAACTATACTGCCCAAGCGCCTGGCCACCAGCCCGCCATCTTCATAACAAAATAAATAACAGAAATGAATGGTTTTTGATAAATTCAACATTTAAGTTATTTAGATTTCTCTGAGAGATGGAAAAGATGTCTTCTTTGTTATTAAATTAAAATGCATCACCCACGAGATTTCCTGTTGAAAAAATAGTTCAAATATGAATATTAAATATTATAAAATGAAAAATAGAATATTTTTCCATTCTGAAATTTATTCCTTCCCATTTTTTTTTATTTTTTAATTCTATTTTATAATAAAGTATATTATAATTCTATTTAAACAAGGTATTAAAAGTCAAATATGCTTTTAAAAAATTTACCGTAATTTTAATTCATATTAACGTTCACTCAATTGTTAAAAATGCGTATCATTTTTGAGTAAAAATTAACATTACGTTAGCGGCGCTCAGCTGTGATTGTGTGGTATCACTGGAATGTGTACATTATTTGGCTGTAGTGCTCGATTTAAGAAAAAACCAGTGCCGGGGATGAAAAAAATTTTCTGCAAAGCCGGGGATAAATGTCATCACCGGCGGGGATGAAAAAAATCTAAAGCAGAGCCGGGGATGTCAATTCTCAGTGCCACGGATATCCACAGGATCTTCAATTAACAAACCATGGACAAGTAACTAATTTATTTTCATAGAGTCTTTGATTTTCATCTTAGACAAAACCAACAAAAATAATAGAAAAATTGGTGAATCTTAATTAACATAGTTCAGGTTGGTTCAAACAAATTTGAAGCGGCACATTAATAGTACAAGTAATGAATTTATTTTTAACAAAAAATGCAAATTTTTCATTTATTCTCTGTTTATTGAAATCAATTATTCCATTATTCATAATTGTCTCAGTTATTTAAACATATTATGACGCTGTTTCATAACTAATTCTTTTGTTGGTTTACCAGAAGGTACATCACAGGCAGAATACCTTCCGTCTTTTAACCACATTGTGGCATACAACTTTGCATCAAAATATTGGAGTGGTGGACCATTAATTTTAATAAACAGCAAGTGTTTGATGGTTTCGACTTCTAATGCATTGCTAAGAGATGTGTGTTAAATTCATTGCACTGAATCCTCTCTCGCATTCTGCGCTAGATATAGGCAGAACATCTAATCTTATAAAAAAATCGTTAAGTTCTGTGTCAGCGTCATGGCCATCCTTTGTCATGCGAAATTGGTGTACTATGGCTAAAGTATGACATGCTTCAATTTTTTAAAATTTGCTAAGTTCCATAGTTTCACGATCTCCATACAACATAAGTTCTTAAGAATTTTTTTGGCCAGTTTGCTTTACATAAAACTATCTGCAAATAACCGGACGAGTGTTATTTCCAGAGTTTTTAGCAGAAATAGTGTTGTGTAGTTCAAATTAGCTGATTTTGTCTGTGTTTTTCATCAAATATTTGTAGTAATACTATAAAATCAATTCCCTACTTTAGGCTAACCTTAAGAACTTAAGAAAAAATCAGTGCCGGGGTAAAAAAAAATTCTGCAGAGCCGGGAATAAATGTCAACCCCAGCAGGGATGAAATTAATTAAAGCAGAGCCGGGGATGACAGTCCTCAGTGCCGGGGATATCCCCGGTATCCCCGGCGGTAAATCGAGCCCTGTTTGGCTGTGAACTTTGAGTAACTTAACACTGTTAACAAACTAATAGTCATTAGTAAGTTATCAACATCTTATTCTTACTTCTTTAGGCTTGAATAATGGCTTTGTCAAATGCCATTTGAATTCATTAAAATTTGTATTTCAATTTTCAAACTTGTAAAGTACAGAAATACTGAATTGTTGTTCTCAAATCTCAATTCAATTCAATCTTGTTATTTGATTTTTCCAATTAATTATCCATTTCAATACACATCATAAACTATGAACATTTAAACAATAATAATAAGCAATAAGCATCCATCATCCAACGAGCCAATGACAAGACGAGATGAACTCAGATGATGAGTCTGACTTTCTCATCAGATTCAAAACAATTAGTGTACAAATAGTTAAAAATTACACTGCCAAGTGACAAGTGCCAAAGTAATGAAAGAATAGACTAATAGTAAAGTTGTTTTCCTTTGACCTTGCAGCGAGTTAGAACTTAACAGCGAGTTTAGTTACTTATGGATAATAACTTATTATCAATCTGCGTTATATTCTGATTTCAGTGATTTCTGAATAGTTTCTATTTTCTAATTTATTTCAAAGTTCTTCACTTCCAATCAGCCAATGTCATTTAGCCATTTAGGCCAACTGTTCAGAAGGCATCCAACCCCTCAGATTTACCGGTATCTGCTAAGTAGCAAAATCCGGAATAACAATCCGGATCCGGTACCGGATCCGGCGGATTTCACATAAGAAAATCCGGATCCGAAACCGGTTGGAAAAAACGGATCCGGCACACCCCTAGTTCTAATAGATGTTGGGGGGAAGGGTGGGAGGGGGAGGGGAGGGGGTGGGAGGGGGAGAATAAGACAGAAATAATACAAGGAAAAACAACTACGAAATAGTGTGTGGAATGATGTATTTAAATTGAGTTAGAAGTATTAGACTCTATGTGATAACAGACAGTGTAACACTTCGTTGCCAGACCAGATAAATCAGAATAGAAGTTGTAAAAACCCTTTTAGAAAAATACACTTTTATTTCATTGCAATAATTCGTAAATACAAAATTCCCTAAGATTCTTATATCCCACAAATAATTATAGCAAATGAGATTACTAAAATTAAAAGCGTGGGCGCCAAGCTCTAGTATTGGCATCACTGTGTGTGCAACAAGGGCATATTAGACCTGGCAAATTGTGTTCAATATTTTAGCGTTAATTTTTAGTATTTGGTTTTGTTTGCTAAATTTCAGATCAATAGTCTACTATAGCAGATAGTCAACTATACCAGGTAGTCCTCTTTAACAGGTAGTCTTCTATACCAGGTAGTCCACTATAACAGGTAGTCCTCTATACCAGGTAGTCCACTATAACAGGTAATACTCCATACCAGGTAGTCCACTATACAAGGTAGTCCTCTATAACAGGTAGTGCACTATACCAGGTAGAATACTATACCAGTCAGACCACTATACCAGTTAGACCACTATACCAGGTAGTCCTCTATAACAGGTAGTATACTATACCAGGTAGTCCACTATACCAGGTAGTCCACTATACCAGGTAGTCCTCTATACCAGGTAGTCCACTATACCAGGTAGTCCACTATAACAGGTAGTCCGCTCTACCAGGTAGTCCTCTATACCAGGTAGTCCACTATACCAGGTAGTCCACTATAACAGGCAGTCCTCTATACCAGGTAGTCCCCTATAACAGGTAGTCCACTATAACAGGTAGTCCTCTATACCAGGTAGTCCACTATAACAGGTAGTCCTCTATACCAGGTAGTCTTCTATAACAGGTAGTCCACTATACCAGGTAGTCCTCTATACCAGGTAGTGCACTATACCAGGTAGTCTTCTATAACGTAGTCCACAATACCAGGTAGAATACTATACCAGGTAGACCACTTTACCAGGTAGTCCTCTATAACAGGTAGTCCACTATACCAGGTAGTATACTATACCAGGTAGACCACTGTCGTAGGTGGTTTATGTGTATATATCAACAATATGTAAAGTTTATATATTATTTTCGAGGTACCTCTGCCTCTCGGTAGCTGTAAATATGTCCCAGTCTCCTCGAAGTATATGTTTCAACCAACCTGACTTGAGCGTGTATATATATATATATATATATATATATATATATATATATATATATATATATTTAAAGACGAACTACATGTAAAAAGCACTGAGCAAACTTCTACGAATACATTTACATATATTTATTTTCATATGAAGGAACTTCTTACTTGCTATTGTACAATAAGATTGAGGTGATAAAATATATTCTTACACTAACAAGGTCTCAGTCCATCCTCTCCATTATCGTCTGCTTTAATAATGATTTAATATTTCTTCACTTCCGCTAAACTAAGTGGCCAGATAATTCAAACCATCTCTGTGCCAAATAACATTACTCTAGCCTAACTGATTATAACAACCACTATACCAGGTAATCCTCTTTAACAGGTAGTCCTTTATACCAGGTAGTCCACTATACCAGGTAGTCCACTATACCAGGTAGTCCACTATAACAGGTAGTCCACTATACCAGGTAGTCCACTATAACAGGTAGTCCTCTATACCAGGTAGTCTTCTATAACAGGTAGTCCACTATACCAGGTAGTCCACTATACCAGTTAGTCCACTATACCAGATAGTCCACTATACCAGTTAGTCCACTCTACCAGGTCTATGCCCCACGAGTAAGACTAAACTAATGCATGAAGGTGTGAAATTTCAGTTTGACGTTATATATGCCAGTTTCATTTTGAAACTCTTATCTTTTGTTTTGTCCTATCTGGACCTTCTTTTAAAAAAAAAAGTAATCAGCTTAGAAAGTCTACAAGGTGTTAATTAATTGACTCTGAAATATGAGAGTAGTAAAGTAACACAAGTTGGAACAATGAAATAGGTGTGTGTCAATTCTATAACCGTTGGACAATTGAGTTACAAGATTGAATAACGTACTTAACAATCACAAATACTAAACAAAGGTAGTCGTAAAATACTACATATGAAAGACATGGCGACCATTACTGTTAGGAAATAAAAAAAAACATGATAAACAAGATCGCTTTGGTCAGTTCATTTTGAGAAGCACACCACTTCATTGTGGTAATTTTACTTTATGGGTGTTATATTTGAACTCTATGGGTGTGATATATGTACTTCATGGGTGTGATATTTGTACTTCATGGGCGTGACATTTATACTTCATGGGTGTGGCATGTGTACTTCATGGGTGTGATATTTGTACTTCATGGGTGTGATGTTTGTACTTCATGGGTGTGATATTTGTACTTCATGGGTGTGATGTTTGTACTTCATGGGTATGATATTTGTACTTCTTGGGTGTGATATTTGTACTCTATGGGTGTGATATTTGTACTTCATGGGTGTGATATTTGTACACTATGGGTGTGATATTTGTACTTCATGGGTGTGACATTTGTACTTCATGGGTGTGATATTTGTACTTCATGGGTGTGATGTTTACACTTCATGGGTGTGATATTTGTACTTCTTGGGTGTGATATTTGTACTGTATGGGTGTGATATTTGTACTTCATGGGTGTGATATTTGCACTTCATGGGTGTGATATTTGTACTCTATGGGTGTGATATTTGTACTTCATGGGTGTTATGTTTGTACTTCATGGGTGTAATATTTGTACTTCATGGGTGTGATTTTTGTACCTCATGGGTGTGATATATGTACTTCATGGGTGTGATATTTGTACTTCATGGGTGTGATATTTGTACTTCATGGGCGTGACATTTATACTTCATGGGTGTGGCATGTGTACTTCATGGGTGTGATATTTGTACTTCATGGGTGTGATGTTTGTACTTCATGGGTGTGATATTTGTACTTCATGGGTGTGATGTTTGTACTTCATGGGTATGATATTTGTACTTCTTGGGTGTGATATTTGTACTCTATGGGTGTGATATTTGTACTTCATGGGTGTGATATTTGTACTCTATGGGTGTGATATTTGTACTTCATGGGTGTGACGTTTGTACTTCATGGGTGTGATATTTGTACTTCATGGGTGTGATGTTTACACTTCATGGGTGTGATATTTGTACTTCTTGGGTGTGTTATTTGTACTGTATGGGTGTGATATTTGTACTTCATGGGTGTGATATTTGTACCTCATGGGTGTGATATTTGTATTTCACGGGTGTGATATTTGTACTTCATGGGTGTGATATTTGTACTCTATGGGTGTGATGTTTGTAATCTATAGATGTCAAATTTTTACTTGATTGATGTGATATGCTACTGTCTTAACGGAATCCTGACTAAGTGTATGAGTGTCAGTAACAAAACAGTTGCTACAACAGAAGTAGACCAGTAAGATGAAGGTATACGACACTCTGGGGTTGATGCCAACTGACTGGAGATGGTAAAGATAAAGTAATGAAGATAAAAGTGTTGAACACACCAAGTTGACTAACGAAAGACTCTCACGTTTTTCATTTGTGAGTCACAGAATGCAAGGTATATGTGGCAACAACGTCATTTTCAAACAAATACAAATTGATATGGGGAATAAAAATAATAAATCTGAAGATAATTCTAATAGTGAATTTCATTTCGTTCTGTTTGATTAAATTGTAAAATATTAAAAAAAAATGTAAGTGGTAAATAATTGTTGATTAAGATTTGTACATTAATTTTTCTAAATATACCATCACACTTCAGGTTTTATTTGTTTCAATTAATTTTATTGTCCTCCTGGAGTAGATAAAGTTTTGTTTGTTGAGGGGAGAGATGTCTATGTCCAGAAACAGACTTATCTCGCGACACAGCAGGAGTCAGTCCATTCATGAGATTCTGCACTAGACAACTTCAATAAAACACAATTCTAACTTGGGCTGACATTATCATTTCAGTTCACTTTTCGATACAACTTTTGAACTTATAAACTTTTGGTAGAAGTTTATGCCTTAGTAAGAAATATAACATTCATCTGCAGTGGAATAATTCTTTCAAAAGTGGAACACTGCATTTTAATAATGAGCCCAGGCTGATTGGTCAGTTATCTAAATAGAACTAACGGGGTCATGAATTGAACAAAGTATTGTGGAGGCGTTGATAAGGTACTACGGGGGTTGAAAACGTTAAACGGCCGGGTAAAAAGATTAAAACATAATGCATAGCCTCTTTCTGGTTCTGTGTCGTAATTAGTTGTCGATAAGAAGAACATTTGGATTTTGAAAATAAATAAATTTAAATCTTCTTCATTAGAAATAGTTTTGTGCATCGTACTGAGGTCAATTACGGAGATTGGTCATTTGAATAGAGAGAGAATTCAAAAAGAGAAATAAAAGTGATCAGTGCAACCACCGTTACATTACCGTCTGCTGTAAACAAAACTTAAGTTTAGTCCGACAATTATCCTCGTACATATTCAGAAACACAAAAAATATTTCGTATTGAAGACTTATTTTTGTATGTGTAAAAAAACTTCATAAAAACAACATAAATTCTAACATTTTTACATTTTGGACATAAAAACAACATAAATTGTAACATTTTTACATTTTGGACATAAAAACAACATAAACTGTAACATTTTTACATTTTGGACATAAAAACAACATAAACTGTAACATTTTTACATTTTGGACATATTAACGGATCCTTTTTTATGTCCCACAGGAAACATTCTGTTATTTTTTTTTTTAAATCTGCAAACAAACTAAAAACTTTCATTAATATTGTGTGACGTCAACAGACGTACAATTTAATTTAGAATCATTGTTTAACAAAGTTGTCCGACATTGAGGAAAACTTATTATTGATAAGATGTAATTCGTCAACACAATGTAAACATCTGTGTTTGCTGCAATTATGAACACAATGTAGACTGTATTACTCCGTGTAAACCAAAGATGCCGTTCATTGGAATTGTAAACAGAAAACTATTTTTTTTAATTTAAATCTTATTTTATTTATCAAAGTTGTGCATTGAATCTTTTTTCTCACACACTTCTTCATAGTTGTCTCCCCTTTTTAACGAAACTGTTTTATTTTTCAGATGCAGTGAAGTGGGTTTTTTTCTAAACTCCAAATTTTTGCCATTCTCTGTTATTTTCATTTCTATGGGGGCAGTGGCGTAAATAAGGGTGGGCTAAAAGGGTGGTATGCACCTGGAGGCACTTTATCTGTTGCCGTAAAGGAGCGATATTTTGAGTTTTCATTTCTCAGATACTCAGAGTACGAACTTAATCCGTATGAAATCTGTATAATGATTTAAAGTGGATCGATCACTACAGATAATCGATTATTTACATTTTTTAAACTGCAGACAAGATTTATAACCTGCCGATATTAGTTAAATCAATAACTCTGCCACCAGTCACATGTCTCGCTTAAATACCTTTACCTCATAATACGAACTTAATTTGTATTCAATTCTTTATTTCACATCGTTCAATCTCTGACCCAAATTTTTCCCTTTGTAGATTCCCACAAAACCCAAAACTCGACATTTGTTTTGTCGTCTGCCAGGTGCGGTTACTGTATAATCTGTGTACAGCAATTAATTAATCTGCAATCATAGGGATGGATATACATGTCGTGCTTAAATATAGTGAAGTATTGATAGATATGTTGAAATATGGATAGATATGTTGAAATATGGATAGATATGTTGAAATATGGATAGATATGTTGAAATATGATTAGATATGTTGAAGTCCAGCCATTGGTCACTAATACGTCCAGCCAGGTGTCACCCATACGCCCAGCCAGTGGTCACCATTACGTCCAGCCATTGGTCACCCATACACCCAACCAGTGGTCACCCATACGTCCAGCCAATGGTCACCCATACACCCAACCAGTGGTCACCCATACGTTCAGCCAATGTTTATTCATACGTCCAGCCAATGGTCACCCATACGTCCAGCCAATGGTCACCCATACACCCAACCAGTGGTCACCCATAAGTCCAGCCAATGGTCACCCATACGTCCAGCCAATGGTCACCCATACACCCAACCAGTGGTCACCCATACACCCAACCAGTGGTCACCCATACGTCCAGCCAATGGTCACCCATACTCTCAACCAGTGGTTACTCATACGTAAGGAATCCGAATATCAGTTCTTGGAATAGTTCAAAGCTCGAAATAAGAATGTTCACTTGTATTAAAATTAAAAGATGGATGGTTGTGTTTCAAAATCTCCACAAACTAAATTTTCCATATTTCCTATTGTCGCCGGTCAAGTCAAGCATTTACTGTACAGGACATTGAATCCTGTCAATCCAAACTAAAAAAGTTCCAATCAATCATTCGAAGATGAAATATCTGTTTTAGATATCCCCTGGGAAGTATTAGGAAGAGGCGCCAGTGACATGATAAGGGACATCAAAGTCATCAAAATCATAATGTTTTTTGATAAGTCATTATAAGTATTTCAATACATAGGCGGCCTTAGAATTATGCGGGACCTAGAGCGAGAATATTAGTGTACTATATGCGGGGCGTGACACACATGCGTTTAGTTAGCTACTGTAACAAACAACTTCAACCACGGGAACCCCTCAACTTTGAGGCCTAGGCAGGTGACGTGTCTGGAGCAGTCAGCCTAGTTGCCACTCACTTAGGTCACTACTAAGGTAAACATTTTAAGCCAGCAGTTCTCAACCGGCGGTGCTCGTGACCCAAGGTGTACGGGAACGTTTTAAACTTCTAAGAATTTGATGAACTTAAGTGTTGAGGGGTACAGACGGACATACCATCGCATCTTTCAGGGTACAGTCGCATCCTTCAGGGTACAGTCGCATCCTTCAGGGTACAGTCGCATCCTTCAGGGTACAGTCGCATCCTTTGGGGTACAGTCGCATCCTTCAGGGTACAGTCGCATCCTTTGGGGTACATTCGTATCCTTTGGGGTACATTCGCATCCTTTGGGGTACAGTCGCATCCTTCAGGGTACAGTCGCATCCTTTAGGATACAGTCGCATCCTTCAGGGTACAGTCGCATTCTTTGGGGTACCGTCGCATCTTTGAGGTACAGTCACATCTTTGAGGTACAGTAGGATCCTAGGGCAACAAGGGGACTTCAGCCGGCATTGATAGAATCCGAACAATGTCAGGGTGCAGTAATACTTAGCTATAAAATGAACGATTGGTGTTTGTGAAAAAAAAAGGCTCTGTCTGGTGAGATTGCCAAGGCCCTAGTTAGCTTGACCAACTCCAAAAAGGTCATAGTCGCAATGTCAGTTACACTCAGTTATCTGTCCTTTGAATAATTGTACTATCATCACAGGCCCATGAGGGTTACAGTCTTGTACTATCTTCACAGGCCCATGTGGGTTACAGTCTTGTACTATCTTCACAGGCCCATGTGGGTTACACACTTGTACTATCTTCACAGGCCCATGTGGGTTACACACTTGTACTATCTTCACAGGCCCATGTGGGTTACAGTCTTGTACTATCTTCACAGGCCCATGTGGGTTACAGTCTTGTTCTATCTTCACAGGGCCATGTGGGTTACAGTCTTGTACTATCTTCACAGGCCCATGTGAGTTACACACTTGTACTATCTTCACAGGCCCATGTGGGTTACAGTCTTGTACTATCTTCACAGGCCCATGTGGGTTACAGTCTTGTACTATCTTCACAGGGCCATGTGGGTTACAGTCTTGTACTATCTTCACAGGCCCATGTGAGTTACACACTTGTACTATCTTCACAGGCCCATGTGGGTTACAGTCTTGTACTATCTTCACAGGCCCATGTGGGTTACAGTCTTGTACTATCTTCACAGGCCCATGTGGGTTACAGTCTTGTACTATCTTCACAGGCCCATGTGGGTTACACACTTGTACTATCTTCACAGGCCCATGTGGGTTACACACTTGTACTATCTTCACAGGCCCATGTGGGTTACACACTTGTACTATCTTCACAGGCCCATGTGGGTTACACACTTGTACTATCTTCACAGGCCCATGTGGGTTACAGTCTTGTACTATCTTCACAGGCCCATGTGGGTTACACACTTGTACTATCTTCAAAGGCCCATGTGGGTTACACAATTGTACTATCTTCACAGGCCCATGTGGGTTACACACTTGTACTATCTTCACAGGCCCATGTGGGTTACAGTCTTGTATTATCTTCACAGGCCCATGTTAGGTTAATTCTTGTGATGAGACTGACCGACACGTATACAAACGACTAAATGCTGAACCCGAGAAACAAACAACTGACACCTTTCCCTGCCAGATCAGAAGTTGATATTATAATTATCAGAAGGTGATACTGTAGTTATCAGAGTGTGATACTGTAGTAATGAGAATAGAACACCTTAATTATCAGAATACCTGACAATTTTTTAAACAAGTCTATTGAATCACGTTCCATTGTCTCCGATGATTGTGACCTGCACGTGCCGCCAATGTAATGCTAAACGTTGTACGGAGGGATTGTTGTTATATTTATTTGTTTGTTTACTCCTGATTTAAAAAACGAGAATGATAATAAAAAATAATGTCATTTGTGTCAGATGACATTTAGGTGGATGTGTATGGGGGGGGGGATGCGTGTGTAGATTTCTTTCAATATTAATTCTGAACTACATTTCTCCCAGTGATTAATATGGGTCGAATGATGTACAGAGTTAACTGTTGACTTGACGGTCCCAGGTGAGGTCGTAGGTAAGAGACAAGGGCATTAGTACAGGTCCTGGTGAAAGTTAGTTGAAAGTCCACCAAGTCCACCCAGGTTTAAATGAGTCATTGAATTTAGTTGGGAAGTAAAGGTGGCTGGGTGTTGTGCTAACCACGCAGTCCCTGATGTGGTGGCTGGGGTGTTGTGCTATGAGGTGGCCATAGAAACATAAATTCTACACTTCATCTGCCTGACGGCCCCCGAAGGCTGAGCGAACTTTACTTTTATAATTCTAATCATCGCTTAGAGTACAATTACATTGTGAGCGTTGTAAGAAAATTCAATTGTGAATCGATTATTTATTTGAAACACAATATGAAACGGGCAAGATGGATGCATACCAATCGAGGCTTACAGTTGTCGATAATTGCCTGTAGATTTCAATGTAGGTCTCTGGTCTGCTGTACTACTCCTCTCTACATCCCATGTAGGTCTCTTGTCTGCTGTACTACTCCTATCTACATCTCATGTAGGTCTTTGGTCTGCTGTAATACTCCTATCTACATTCCATGTAGGTCTATTGTCTGCTGTATTACTCCTATCTACATCTCATGTAGGTCTCTTGTCTGCTGTATTACTCCTATCTACATCCCATGTATGTCTCTTGTCTGCTGTACTACTCCTATCTACATCTCATGTAGGTCTCTGGTCTGCTGTACTACTCCTATCTACATCCCATGTATGTCTCTTGTCTGCTGTACTACTCCTATCTACATCTCATGTATGTCTCTTGTCTGCTGTACTACTTCTTTCTACATCTCATGTAGGTCTTGTCTGTTGTACTACTTCTCTCTACATCTCATGTAGGTCTCTGGTCTGCTGTTGTTTAGGACCCTTTTTGAGGTATCCTTGGCTTGTCGTCTAGGTGTATAAGTTGCTGACTTAAATAGAACTTGTATTTGTATTTGTGTCTCTGCCACAGAGTTTCACAAGCAATCAAACGTACAATAAGTGACGATAATCAATCAACAGGTCTTGTGTAACAATGTAAAAATAATTGTATATGTATTGTGTATATATATATATATATATATATATATATATATATATATATATATATATGAGAATATACATTTAGACAATTTCAAATAGACTCCACAAAGTTAAGTAAAACGTTATTATTATTATTTTTAGTACTAGCTGTATCCTGTAAAACATTCGCATAGAGTTATATCCCCTTTGGCTTGATCGGTAGGCTAGGTTTTTTTTGGTCTCGGGCAGATCCGATTTTTTTCATTATTGTATTAAATTGTAGTAAATTCTTTACTTTCGATTTAATGCAGAACCCACACCGCTATTATTTTTTAGTTAAAAATTTTCATTGTCAAATGTATGTCAGTCATATTGCTTGGCGTTTATAAAAAATAATTAATTTGACTACTATTTCAATAGTTAGAATCGTTATTACTGCATTATTAAAATACATTCTTGGTATCTCATTTTCGATCCGAATATCAGAAAATGTTTATATTTACATTCTGTTGAAGTCATTCCAATGTCCCAACATAGATATGAACTTAATGAACTTAATGAACTGGGGTAAAAAATGTTTTTCACATTACACTCTCCCAGACGACAACATTTTCTGTAAATAATTTTTTTCGCACCAATAGGGATAAATACATATATTTTTTTTCTAAATAATTTATAAAAATAAAATCCCATTTGTGAAAAAATTGCATTATAAAATGCAGGCCAAATTAGCCCAGTTTTTGAAACATTTGGCCTGAGGATTGAACACGGAGATGGCCAAAGTTCATTAAGGATTTTAAATGGACGCAGTTAAAAATAATAACTTTTGATTATAATATTTTTTTCTAAAAGATTTTCATTCATTTATTAAAGCCAGATATAATAATAAATAGCAAATCAAACTAGTTCCCATTTTATCTTTAAAAAAATATAGATGAACAATAATGTATCAATCATAACAGTTGAGTGAATTAAAAACATCAACACATCCCTCATGTTTTATATATTTATGATCTCATTCTGAAATATTACAGGCAGCTACACGGTTCAAATAAAATTAATTTATAAAACAACAAGAAATCAATGTAAAATATTTGTAAGAACACATCAGAGGAAAACACTGGATGAAATACTTATTGCTTTATTTTTTTTTTTGTTTTTTTTTTTGGGTTGGAAATATTTTTATAGCATTGTGGATTCTTTTGTAGAATATTATTTGTATGACTTTGTGGTATTTTTATAGTAAATTTTATTTATTTGATTGATTTATTTTATTGAGTCTTCTTGAATTGATTTATTTTATTGAGTCTTCTTGAATTGATTTATTTTATTGAGTCTTCTTGAATTGATTTATTTTATTGAGTCTTCTTGAATTGATTTATTTTATTGAGTTTTCTTGAATTGATTTATTTTATTGAGTCTCCTTGAATTGATTTATTTTATTGAGTCTTCTTGAATTGATTTATTTTATTGAGTCTTCTTGAATTGATTTATTTTATTGAGTCTTCTTGAATTTATTTATTTTATTGAGTCTCCTTGAATTGACTAATGAATGAGAATTGTGTACACACAATATATCTTTTTAATGAATTATTTATTAGCAAGTGTTATTTATTTTTACATTTACTACCAGCTATACTTTACCACTAGTAGCTGTTAACTACTAGCTATACCAGGCCAACCGTTGCTGTGACTGAATCTGTTAACTACTAGCTATACCAGGGCATCTGTTGATGTGACTGAATCTAACTACTAGCTATACCAGGGCATCTGTTTCTGTGACTATATCTGGTTGAAAAAGAAAGAAATGAGTAAGGGTACATTCCTATTATGTTCATTTCACTTATTGGCGAACTATAGTTTTGTGTACTTCCTCAACTGTCTGTACAGATATAGAGATTGTCTGTACAGATATAGATATTGTCGGTACAGATATAGAGATTGTCTGTACAGATGTAGAGTTTGTCTGTACAGATATAGAGATTTTCTGTGGAGGTATAGGAGATATTGTCTGTGAAGTTATAAAGATATCTCTGAGCTGTGTTGGTGGTGATTGTCTTTGAGCTGTGTTGGTGGTGATTGTCTCTGATCTGTGTTGGTGGTGATTGTCTTTGAGCTGTGTTGGTGGTGATTGTCTCTGATCTGTGTTGGTGGTGATTGTCTCTGATCTGTGTTGGTGGTGATTGTCTCTGATCTGTGTTGGTGGTGATTGTCTTTGAGCTGTGTTGGTGGTGATTGTCGTTGAGCTGTGTTGGTGGTGATTGTCGTTGAGCTGTGTTGGTGGTGATTGTCGTTGAGCTGTGTTGGTGGTGAATATTGTTGAGCTTTGTTGATGGTGATTGCACGCGACAATCTTTCATTCGTTCGCTGTATCTGGTACTTCCTCGGTTTAATTAGCAATCACTAGTCGCTCTACTTCCACTCCTCAAGTATGGCGGCCAAAGTTTGATCGTCTGCAAGAAATTATTTGGATGAACTAAAGCAGATCGATTGCACCATAAAAAAATTTATAAAGAAAAAAAAAATAAAATCGCAAAACATTAAAAAAAAGAAAAAACACTAAAAAAATGAAATATTTAAATTCAAAATCAGATCAATGGACACAAATCAATCACAGTCCAACGCTCTGAAAAAATAGTTGTTTTAAAGAATTAAAAAAAAAACAATTGAAAAATAAACTATACTCATGGAATGATAGCTATGGTTAATGACACTACTCAATGCCAACGAAATGTCATATGAAATAACTCCATCGAAATGAAAATAAATTGAATTATATAAACATTCAATTTATTAACGCAGCCGGTAACATTGAAATGGGATTTCTAAATATCAAATCGTGTGTTGCTTATACGTCCAACAGATAGCAGCAATGGACAATGCCGTTTCGACGCATGGGTTTGTCCACTGTAGTTTGTCCAACGCTGTTAACAGCGCATGGAAAAAAAGGGGAAACAAATAGTATCAATGCAAGGGAAGTAGCCCGTTTAATAGTGCCGTTCGTCACTAGATGGCGTTATTAGTCTTATTCTTTTAGTAGCCAGATTTTCTTTAATTTACCAAGGGTCGCCAAATACAAATTACTGAATAGTGATAGTAAAATAATTTTATTTCGCAAAATTCTTCTTCTAATCTATACTATTATAAACACAAAAGCTACTCATTTATTTTTCTTCAAAATATTTGACATTCCACACTATGAATTTGTAAAAGTTCAATGAGAATTTTATTTTATTGAATATTAAATAATATCTATCAATAAATAATAGTTCACAGAAAACAGCTAGTAGTACATGACATCAAGATAAACTCGAAGTAGACATAAACATATACAAAGTACTTGCTTACTGGACAAATGAGAATGAACTTACTCAGCTAAATTTACACTTGACGTTCTTAAGTAAAATGTCCTCTGCTACCAATCCAGTTAAGTTCCTGTAATTGATTCATTTTCTGAGTTATTCTTCGAAAATGGGAGATCAAAGTCAAAATTTCTTACCGTGTAAAGTTCGAATAATTTCTTCTTCACAGAAAGTCCTCTAATTATGTTTTAGTTTAATTGAGAAATAAAATTACTGTGCTAATTGCCGTACCGCACTTTACTTTTCTAAATACATTTTAGCCCAGGCTGGTGATTATGTCGATGAACAATATCCAGAAATATCATTGAGAACGTGAGTACTCAATGACTGGACCATATTGTGGGCACGTTTTTACATCCACTACCTTTTAGTCAGTTGTTGTTATAGGCTTGGTATATATTGTGATATTAATTGAAACATTTCGTTGCCTTCCCCTCCCCGCAATAAGCTACCTAGAAGGTAAAGAAATTGTAGGTTCTGGTTTACATTTTAATGGTTTCCTATGGTAGTCATTTATATTGTAGCGGTGTATGGTTCTGTTTAAATTATTATTTCTATGATAGTCATTTGAAATGTAAAGTAGAGCTATACGTTAAACATAATTCTATGTAACAGAGAAATATTTGGTCCCTCTGTTATAAAAAGGTTTTTTTAAATAAATAACACTTTTTTACAGTCATATTCAATCCTGATATCTGAAAATGTTGACTGCTTCTTTCTGTGCAACATTCTTCTTATCTTCCTTTAGCTCTGCAGCCCATTTAGGGCGCTGGCCTGCTATACTACTCTCTACAGCCCATTTAGGGCCCTGGCCTGCCACACTACTCTTCTCCACTTTTTTCGATCAACGGTCTTCTTCCTCCACTCTCTCACTCCTATGGCTTTAAGGTCTTTCTCCACCTACTCTAAACATTCAGATATTGATATTGTATCTAGCTGTCATAAAAAGTAACCATTATTTGATGCCAGTATCATAGCAAAGAATTTTAAATTCATACAGTTTCAAAACTTTTAATATGAAATAAATTATTTTATAAAAGGGAATAAAATCTGTTGCATTTTTTTAATAAAAATAATTAACGAGATTATAAATTTTAATAATAGTATACTATGACATTTGAGTTTTCCTAGTGTTTGTTGAGTGTGCCTAGTGTATTAAAGTGTGACTAGTGTATGTTGTTGAGAGTGCCTAGTGTATATATAAACTCGACATAGATCAATATTCTTTGAAATTATTATCATTTTTGTGACATTATCTTTACAGCAATTCCCGATATCTTTTTGAAAGTGTTTTACGAAATAGTGTGTGTATAAAACATGGAATACATGCATTACACATAATCTGTTTTTAAGTTTTCAGTCTCAATTAAAATGAGAAAAAGGATTGAAGTAAATGTTAAAAATAAAATTAATGTACAAAATAACTTATTTTAGCTGAGTTGATTCAAAATTAAGAATGTTAAATCTACGTGTTATTGTAAAAACTGTTACTGTTTTATTCATGTATTTGTGTGTGTGTAGACTCGCAGTGTATTTCATTCTGTTCATCTTTGATGCTGACAGATTCCCATGAATCATACATACATGTATGAAGACTTTTTTTAAAAAAATAAGCATTTAAAATTAAATACATTTTATTTACTTTATTACTTTGGTATTTTATATTTGTTGCTTTCAAAATTATCCACGACATTATTGAATGTTCTGTGCGCATAGACATCTTACACCACGTGAATGTCTTACACACAAACTACCTGAATGTCGTTATTGTAATCAGCTGAGTTGGTTTTTATCATTGGCTATCCTCCTTTGAATCAATACATTAATAATTAGGATTGTCGTAGTGGAATATAATCGTTCTGCACTCACTTAAATAATAACATGCATCATTCAAGCTACACAATAAGATTAGATCATTTTTAATGAATGATAATAGCTTTGAGGTTTCACTCCCTTTACAAACAAACAAAAATGTATACTCCCAGGTATAGAAAAAAAATATGTGCTATGTAAAGGTGTAAAAGGATATTGATGTTGGGGTCTGACTACAGTTGCAGTCAGATTGAACTTGGAGGCGTTACTGTGGTAGCGTGTCACTTATTCTCAGACAAACAATTCTCCAATTAATATTCAACACAATGTTGCTGATTCTTCATTTATTGACAAAGACGTTAAAGTAGCAAACATGTTAAATCATAAAGGCACATCTTCAAAAGATCAAATAATATATATGAGTTGCTATATGAAAGCGAATATATTAACTTCTTCTAGAGTTAAATAAAAATACGTCCTATAGGTTCATCAACTAGAAAGCAACTGCCGTTATCACCAATGCTTGTTTCTAAGCAAAATCTTAAATGACGTCAAATTAGAAAAACTACGTTACATAGCAATATAAAAATTTATACTCTCTAGAGTTACTTAAAAAGTGTGATTAACACACATGCACAAACTAAATCAATTAATGGATATTTAAATCAACCTTAACTCCTCGACACCTCCCCTCCCTCCAAAAATGTGAAACATTTCTTTATAATATAACAACTCATAAGTATTTCAATATCAACCTAATATTCAATAATATTCAACCATATTTAATAATAATCAATGATATTCAATAATATTCAACCATATTTAATAATAATCAATGATATTCAATAATATTCAACCATATTTAATAATAATCAATGATATTCAATAATATTCAACCATATTTAATAATAATCAATGATATTCAATAATATTCAACCATATTTAATAATAATCAATGATATTCAATAATATTCAACCATATTTAATAATAATCAATGATATTCAATAATATTCAACCATATTTAATAATAATCAATGATATTCAATAATACTGAACCCATATTTAATAATACTCAAAGTGAACAAAATCAATTGTTATCATGTGCCAATTATAAGATATCAATTCAACCAATATGATTAATTCAATTAGATAATCAATATATACCCAAAAAAAATTTCATGTCATTATTACCAATATATGTGCCTATAATCATCATTATCACTTATTAGTGCCATAACCTATCAAAATATATAAAAACAATTCTCTAAGCCATACAATGTGCCATACAATTAATGTAATATATAATATATCTTGTGTTTTATTATGCCAGTATATATACATGGTTGTCATGTGTCATCATCATAATGTATGTTCATATATGTGTTGCCATTACCATATGCCAATATTCATGTACCTATTACATTCATTTAGGTCTTGTTTCTGTTTCATTTTGTTACATGTATGTTTCCTATCAAATAATGTGCCTCTTGATTGTCTGTGTTCTCTCATCTTGCCTTTACAAATATTTTTTAATTTAAAGCACTCTTCTTTTTCATGACCAAGATTTTTGCAAAAACTACAGTGTGGTTTATTCAAATAATCTTTATGTTTATTTATTTTATAATCTTTTCTTACTCTGTATGCTTTCCAATCTATATGACTAGTCCTATTGTGTACCTGTCTGTTTCTATGGACATTCTGTGGTTGTTGTCTATTTCTGTTGTTTTTATTGTGTGTATGTCCATTACTATATGACTTCTGTGGTTGTCTATTTCTAATATTTTTCTCATATGTACCACTATCCTGTTTATTTCTAAAGGGACAAAAATTTTGTTTGTGACCAAAATTATGACAGTTGTAGCATCTTATATGTTTAAATTTAATGGAGCATCTATTTGCTTTGTGATGAGGACTATTACAATAAAAACATGTTGGTTTGTGTCTGTTTGTTACTGTTGACCTTGTTTTACTTTGTTTCTTGGTGTGTGTAATAACTGAGATTGAGTGAATTTTCTTTACCACTGCATCTGTATGTTGTTCATTTTCTTTTGAAGTTTTGTCTATTGATGTTTCATTTAGGTCTCTAACAATATGCATTGAGTTTAAATGTACTTGATTGTTATCTTTACTTATTACTTGTGCATCTAACTTCTCTATTATTGTTGATGTAGTGTTGGACTGTTCAGTTACATAAGTTGTCATATGCTGTTCAAATTTTTCAAATTTTTTTATCAATGATTGTAAACTCTGAGTCAATGTTTGTATTTGTTGACTTTGTTCTTCGATAATTTTTTTAAATGAATTACTGTCATCTTGCTGTTTAGGATCTATTGTATTTGTATTTGTATCCATTACTACTTGGTCATTATCTTGTTGATCGATAATTACTGCAGCGTTATTGTTATCTTGTTCTAGATTGCTGTTATCTAATGTGTTTAAGTGATGTTCAATTACTTTGCTATGCCTAACTCTTAAATGCATATATATGTCGTCTAGAGAGTTAAATACTGCTCAACAGTGCTGGCAGCTATATGCTGATATCTTTGTTCTTTCATGCACTGACACATCATAGTCACCGGCAAATGCATTAAGACCACACAAAGTACCTCTCCAATGAATTACTAACTCACTTGTAGAATGAAATACTTTATTACAGTTATCACACCTATCACTAGACCATGCTCCTTCTAGCTTGCTAGATTCAAAATGTTTAATTTCTCTTTCTAATGTTGCTTTTTTTAGATCTCTCTCGTCTGTCTTGTTTTGCTTTTGCTCTAGCTAATATTACTTCTTCCTGTCTTTCTATAAACAAGATGAGTTCATCTCCTGTATAACCTAACTTTAAACCTCTCTCTCTATAAACATTGTACAAATCTTCAATTGTTTTTGTAGTATCCATATTTATGGTTTAAGAAACCAAGCAATAGTCAATTAACAATTTCTAATATTAATAATCAATAATTCAAATATATCTCAACAATATTGTGAGAAGAAAAAAATTCACTGGCACCAATATTGACAATTGTCACTATTCAAATATTCAAATATGTCAATGTTTACACATTTAAATGGCTTATATTATATACATGGGATTGGGATTCAGTGTCCAAATAATAAATAAATAGAAAATATTTATGAAAATGTATGTATATTTATAAATTTCACACTACAGGACAAACAATAACTGAATCAGCTTCCTATTAGAAATTGATAGTGAACAGGAGAATACAATGTATATGTAAACAAAACGCAGACGAACACTAGACTAGTTGAGTTAAAATTAATTATGACGAAATATATACAAACAAATAGGACAATAAATAAACAAACTGCTCAAAAACAACTAAATATTTAAGTGATATCAGTATTCTAAGTGGATCCAAATATTATTAAATAATTACTAATTACACAATTAAGTGCAACAAATCCAAATAGAATATTAACATGCCCTATCAGAAACCTCAGATTCACTAGTCTCCTCTGAGTCTATTTTTATGACAAATAAACAACTGTGGACACTGAAATATTAACTATATGGGGAAAAAATAAAAATAATAAAAAAGTACGTTACAATTTGATGTTTCTTCTGTCTGTATAAAGTCACCACAACACTCCTAGGCGGCCATCTTGAATCTTTGACCTTGACTCCTCTTCCGTAGTTCCGTGTGAAAGTGTCGATGTCTCGAAGTATGAATGAATGTGAATACAGTTATACACTACAAGCAGCCATCTTGTACCGTGAGAAAATTCAATACTGAATGAAATACTACTCGAAATGGTATTCGAGGTAGATGCAGAACTGACCGGACCGTAGAATATTTATCGCGGTCAGTGTTTGAGACTTGGTCTCAGTCTGCCATTGAGATAAGATCTCAATTATTCTGTGCAGCACGCTGGTTCTCTGGGCTGGTTCTCCTCTGGGCTGCAAACTGGTAACGGGTACAGTATACTGGTCTGGATACTGGACTGCTCTGGGGGTCTGGTTCGCTGGTCTGGATCACTGGACTGCTCTGGAGGTCTGGTTCACTGGTCTGGTCTCGGGTTGCTTACGCTGCCAGGGTTCTCCATACTGCCACCATTTGTAAAGGTGTAAAAGGATATTGATGTTGGGGTCTGACTACAGTTGCAGTCAGATTGAACTTGGAGGCGTTACTGTGGTAGCGTGTCACTTATTCTCAGACAAACAATTCTCCAATTAATATTCAACACAATGTTGCTGATTCTTCATTTATTGACAAAGACGTTAAAGTAGCAAACATGTTAAATCATAAAGGCACATCTTCAAAAGATCAAATAATATATATGAGTTGCTATATGAAAGCGAATATATTAACTTCTTCTAGAGTTAAATAAAAACACGTCCTATAGGTTCATCAACTAGAAAGCAACTGCCGTTATCACCAAGGCTTGTTTCTAAGCAAAATCTTAAATGACGTCAAATTAGAAAAACTACGTCACATAACAATATAAAAATTTATACTCTCTAGAGTTACTTAAAAAGTTTGATTAACACACATGCACAAACTAAATCAATTAATGGATATTTAAATCAACCTTAACTCCTCGACATGCTACACTATTAAAAAGATATCTACTTTATTATAAAAAAAATCTATAAATGATTAACCTAGGATTGTTGGGTGTTGGTATGTTGGTGTACATCGTTGAAATCATGAGCAACTGATTGTAATTTTAAATAATTAGAAGTATTATTGTCTGAAGTATTCTGCAAGTCTCCACATTAAGTCTTTTGAATTAACTCAGGAAATAAAATGACATCCGGAGCAAAAACATTCAAAATGTGCAGAAAATCTTTTTTTTTTTGTTTTTTTTGCATTTGTTAAACAAAGTGTGATTGTGAGGTTTAGGCTAGCAATGTTGCGGGTAATGCGAGAGAATTATCACGTGATTGGATAAACAATAATAAAAATCTCGCGTGATAAAAATGGTCTGATCAGTTCCTCACATAGCTTGCCAGATTCCTCAAACAGCTAGTCAGATTAAGTATTTTTCAAATCATCTATATGAGGCTGGGTGGGGGGGGGGGTCCAGTTAATGTTTAAATTCTTTAAAGGTGAAAAGGGAGTTGGGAGTCAGTGTAGTTGATGTCCGTTAAATAACAAATATAAACATTAATAAGACGAATATGTTTTATAATTGGGGCGGGGGGGTAGAAAAATATTTTTTTCATAATTTTAGCGTTCATCACTTCTTCTAACGCATGCTGAATAGGTTTTGTCAATAAAACAACTTTATGTCATTGAACGAATATAATCTGATGGCACCTTGGTTTAGTTTTTTGTTGAAACCGTTCTTTAAAATTTAGTATATATTTATTTAATCTATCTATCTATCTATCTATCTATCTATCTATCTATCTATCTACTTATCTATCTATCTATCTATCTATCTATCTATCTATCTATCTATCTATCTATCTATCTATCTATCTATCTATCTACATATATATATATACCCTATATCATGCCTATATATATATATATAAATAGGGTATATATATATATATATATATATATATATATATACAACCCCACTGATATGGGGCATGGTATGGGGCATAGTATAGAGTATGTTATAGGGTATGGTATGGGGCATGGTATAGGGTATGATACAGAGTATGGTATGGGGCATGGTATGTCTTTATTTTTACACAGTTCAGACTTCTATTGGAAAAATGCCAAACAGCCAACATGGCAACAAAAAATAAAATAATGCTCAAGATACAACTATTTCTTCCATTGAGTAAATGATCAAACTGCAATTTAAAATACATTTAAAAAGCAACCATGGATTAGTTGTGAATCCAAATGTTTAAAATGGTGATTTCAAGAAAATTCCTTATTTCCATGAAGCTGAAATAAAAATGGAATTCATTTCCTGTTACAATGAGTATATCTGGCCACAATAGCAAACTGTATGCACGCTACTCCAGTACCAGTGTTTATATTAAACAATGTAGTGTATTAGATACCTTGGTGTCCAGCTTCTAACATAATGCCTATATGTATTGTAATATATTAATTACAAGTCAATGATGGAGGCAACGATTCACATAATTTTTTTTCTGAAATAGGTCATACAGTAGGTATATTGAAAGCTATTGCGGTGTACACGACAATTGACAGCTATTGAGGTGTACACGGCAATTGAAAGCTATTGAGGTGTACACGGCAATTGAAAGCTATTGAGGTGTACACGGCAATTAAAAGCTATTGAGGTGTACACGATAATTGACAGCTATAGAGGTGTACGCGTCAATTGAAAGCTATAAAGGTGTACATAACAATTGACAGCTATAGAGGTGTACATAACAATTGACAGCTATAGAGGTGTACAAGACACTGGAAACAAAATAAATAAAAAATGAGAATGAATATACAAAATAAAATTATAAAATACCTGAGACTTTTACCTGACACTTTTAGTTTTTTTTTTCTTCTTTGTACTGGCTGAATGTGAAATGAACTATTTGTACCTAGCATTAGTCAAACTTCACAATATCATAACATCTATACAACACACTCAATATAACCCACTCAATACAACCCACCCAATACAACCCACCCTATACAACCCACTCAATACAGTACTCACGAGTACTCAACAATGAAATATTAAGTATTTTGTCCATAGAACAAATAAACAATATGTAAACAGATTCAAACATGTCATTACATAATACAATCCTAGAACATTAAAACTATGTAATGTTGTTGGATACCAATGTATTTGATTGAATACACACGTCTCATTACAGGGGGTCTACATTTAGCCTCGTCATGTAAAAACACGTCCCAATGTTCAAAGTTTAGTGATGACGCACTCAGCAGAGCAATGAACAGAACTGATATTTTGGCTGTTTGCAGGTGAGTTGACTCTATACACAGGTGGTTTGACTTATACAAAGGTGAGTTGAGTTTTCACACATGTGAGTTGGCGTATACGCAGGTGTTGACTTTTCACTCAGGTGGGATGATTTTATACATAGGTGATTTGACTTATACACAGATGAGTTGATTTTATACACAGGTGAGTTGACTTTATAAACAGGTGATTTGACTTATACACAGGTGATTGACTTATACACAGATGAATTGATTTTATACACAGGTGAGTTGATTTTATACACAGGTGATTTGACTTATACACAGGTGAGTTGATTTTATACACAGGTGATTTGACTTATACACAGGTGAGTTGATTTTATACACAGGTGATTTGACTTATACACAGGTGAGTTGATTTTATACACAGGTGATTTGACTTATACACAGGTGGGTTGATTTTATACACAGGTGAGTTGACTTATACACAGGTGGGTTGATTTTATACACAGGTGATTTGACCTATACACAGGTGAATGGATTTTATATAAAGATGGGTTGATTTTATACACAGGTGATTTGACTTATACACAGGTGAGTGGATTTTATACACGGGTGAGTTGACTTTATACACGGGTGAGTTGACCTATGCACAGGTGAGTTTACTTATACACATGTTGAGTTGACTATATTCACAGGTGAGTTGACTTTATACACTCAATTATATATTCAAAAATCTTCATTGTATGTGATGCTTGAAATGTCCAGTCATCTTGGCAATATATTTTCCAACGATTCATTGATATTCAATTAAACTGGTAAACAGTGGTTTGGTAACTGTATTTTTGTTATATAGATAAAAAGTCAATCAGTCAAACTAAATGACACCTTCTTTATCAAAATCAATGTCATTTCCAAATCGTTCAGTTATCGATTCAATTTTTGTCCTTTTTTGTATTCGTCTGGTGATACTAATACATGTGTAAAGTCTTTATTTTCTAATGCAAATTTCTTTTAGCAATAATAAATGGAATAATATTTGTCTGTTCATCTGTCCACGGCCTTCTTCTAGTGTACATTAGGGTTATGACTAATTTTAATTTTTTCAGCCTGGGGTTGTAATCGATGAACTTTTACCTAAAAATCACAAAAATGACTTTGGTTTTGCCGAAACATGAAGAAACCTCCCGTGCCTAAGTGAATTTCATTTTTTAACATTGAAAAAAAAGGGACGAGGCGTGAGTGTTGCCAGTCTAACTCTTAGAGAAAAATGCATTAATGGTTTTATGCTAAATACAAAGTACAAACGAACGTAAATCTATATGTTTTTATAAAGTATTAGACTAACAACATACACAATTTATATATATCTGATGTTGTATATATCTAAACGTGTAGTCATTTTATAATTAATGATTATTCTAGCTATATTAAAAAACACAGGACCATTTTATAGCTATAAAATGGTCCTGTGTTTATTGAATATAGTTAGCATAATCATTTATAATAAAATGACTACAAGTTTAAATATATGTAATATTTATTTATATAAATTGTGTAAGTTTTTTGTTCAATACTTTATACAAATATATAGATCTACATTCGTGTGTGCATTGTATATAGCATAAAACCGTCAATGCATTTTGTTCTAAGAGTTATACAGGCAACACTCACGCCTCATCCCTTTGAAACAAATAATAAAAATTGTTTGAACCTCTATACCATGTAAGTTTTGCATAAAATACACATGAGTAATACATATAAATGAGCATATTCAGTGTTTTAATAGTGTTTCACATTTGTGTGTTTGTATTTACAAATTTGCTGTTAAGATATTTGTCAGTTTTGCAGGTAGAATGAACCTCTTCCATCAACTTTACAGTTCTCTTAGATATTATGTTGGAACGAGGCACATCAAGCCCTGATGTTTCATTATTAACATCTGGCTTGTCAAAGGTTCTGAAATATTTTGTCCCCTTATTGATGGATGGATTGCTGATAAAGGGGCCACTTTCACAGTTGTATATCCAACTCTGCCTCCTGATTCAATTTGTCTTTTATACAGTTCTTTATCTTCACTACAAAGCCTATTTCCATTAGTTTTTGTTACATCAAACAAATTAACAGGATTTCCTATAAATTCTGCGTTTGGTCGCTTTCTGTGTTTTTCAAAAGAGATGATAAGTTTTTCAACCTTTGCCGACACTTGCTGTTTGGAAAGAACATGAAAATTCAGTTTCTCCCAAGCTTCAACAATTCCTGTTATTTTTCTGAGTCGGTTTCGTCTTCCTTTCAATTCATCAAAAAGTCCCGACAAATCTTCCCACATTATTTTTGTTGGTAGGCATTTTACATAGCATTTCCCTCATATCTTGTTTAAGTTCGGGTATACTAAGACGGCGGTTAGTGCTTGATTTCAAGTTTTGTGTCCATATTCCCCCAGCCGCTTCCATTGATGATTTTGACATTTTACTTTGTAAAGAAATATTTCCAAGAAGAAGTTCTCAACAGCAAATCTCCAAAATCAATACTGCGAAGAAAAAAATTTGTTTAAATGATACGATATAGTATAAATGTACAGTTTAAAATCTCACATCTGTTTGGTCAAGTTTTTGCTTGTGGCAAGGTCTAAAACAGGATGACTGTAATGGACAGCAAAATCCACAAAGTGTTTAAAATATAAATAGCTTCGTTTAAATCAGATTGTTCAATAGAAAAGCAATATATGTAAACAATTTTATACTCTCAAAAATGTCACATTCTCCTTAAACTGTTAGTTTATTTGACAACCCATCCACTCATGATTATGAAATTCGAAATGAGGCTAGGCGCGGGAAGTTTTTTCATGAACCAATAAAATTAACATAAAAAATGTTATCTATGGTAAAAGTTCATCTAATGCAACATCAGGAAAATCAAATTTAAAAAAAAAAATTTCTAGTCATAACCCTAGTGTACATGCAGTGCATGGAATAATGTTTGTCTGTTCATCTGTCTACAGCCTACTTCCAGTGTACATGCAGTGCCTAGAGAATGCCTTAAGAACATGTCATACTGACCCACGTGATCAGCGGCTGGATAAAAGAAAAAGGTGGCAACGAAAACTGGACGATTTGAAGATCAAACACGGGATTATATGTAAGTTATGGTGGCAATGTATGAAAAATCAAACACTGAATTATATGTAAGTCGTTGTGGCAATGTATGTAAGATCAAACTCTGTATTATATGTAAGTCGTTGTGGCAATGTATGAAAGATCAAACACTAGATTATATGTAAGTTATGGTGGCAATGTATGAAAGATCAAACACTAGATTATATGTAAGTCGTTGTGGCAATGTATGTAAGATCAAACTCTGTATTATATGTAAGTCATGGTGGCAATGTATGAAAGATCAAACTCTGTATTATATGTAAGTCATGGTGGCAATGCATGAAAGATCAAACTCTGGATTATATGTAAGTTATGGTGGCAATGTATGAAAGATCAAAAAATTGTTAAATATGCGAGCCATGTTTTAAGCTATGTTTATTAAAAATGTGTTTATCTCTTACTATTACTAATAAGATTACTTCTTTTAGTTTATTCAAAATAATTGCGTCATTACAATACTCTCTAATAAAATGTGTCCAATATCTCAACGTTGACATATGCTCTCATTAATGGCGAAGTAAAAAATGATATATTGTTTGATAGCGGTGAATTTTGAATTCATTTTTAAAACTGATTCAAGGGACCACACAATCCCTTCATATGCCGTGGTTACAGAAACTGATGAATTCTACACTTCATCTGCCCCGCTGGCCCTTTTAGGCTAGGGAACTTTGCTATTTATTTATAGATTCAGATTATGCATTTCACTATGAACATCATGATGTATCATTCCAAAGTCAGTTAGTTGATCTATGCTGAACCATGTCAAAAGGATCTATGCTAAACCATGTCAAAGGGATCTATGCTGAACCATGTCAAAGGGATCTATACTGAACCATGTCAAAGGGATCTATGCTGAACCATGTCAAAAGGATCTATGCTGAACCATGTCAAAGGGATCTATGCTGAACCATGTCAAAAGGATCTATGCTGAACCATGTCAAAGGGATCTATGCTGAACCATGTCAAAAGGATCTATGCTGAACCATGTCAAAAGGATCTATGCTGAACCATGTCAAAGGGATCTATGCTGAACCATGTCAAAGGGATCTATACTCAACCATGTCAAAGGGATCTATAATGAACCATGTCAAAATTCACATCAAACACAAAAACAAAGATTGGATTGAGCTATAGAGATTATTTGACAGTATCACCGAGATTATCTGACAGCACCACCAAGATTGTCAGCAACTTTGACCAAAAATGGAAATTAAACAATTACAGACATGCTTAAATGTGTGACTTCTATTGAATACACTATTGCTGTTCTCGGAGCATATAAAAAAGTAGAATACCATTTACTGCCCAAGACTTGAGTCTTTGATTAAAATTGTTACACATTTGGATGCATTCTCCGATCGCTTCAATTCTCTTCATGTTCAACTAGAAAGCCAATATCGTGAGTTTTTGCGAAAAGAAAATATTCTTCCCACTTGTATTAAACCCATGTCTTAGTCTTTCCAGTGTACTAGTTGTCAGTACTCCATTCATTTTTCCATAAGATATTACTGACTGTCAGAAGTGATGGACCTTCAGGCAAGGCCGATTAATGGCCTAGTCACTATAGTCACCGTGCCTAGGGCCTACAAACATAAATTGGGCCTACAAAAGTGAAAAATAAATATTTTTGTTTAAAATGTACAGTTATATAATATTAGATTAGTTATAATTAATTAATTTAATTAATTTATAAATAAGTTATCGATAAATAATAGTTATAATGAATATGTTGTGTGATTACAAGTGGATGTCTTTGAAAACGCTACTGCGCATGTCTATAATTTCACAGGATTTCCGCGGAGAACGATTTTTAAATAAATGTTACACTTCTTAAAAATTAATTTATATATAGAGTTACCTTGTATATTTTAAATTCGTTTTCAACACGTCTTGAATTTTATCACTATCGCTAATCCAGATTGTGTAGTCTCAAAAACTCAATCGTGGGGGCTTCCTCTTCTCATCTTAGGACCACGCATGAATCTTTTGTGCCTAGGGCCTACACCCTCAATCGTGGGGGCTTCGTCTTCTCAACATATGACCCACGAATATATTGTGCCTAGGGTCTACAAAATCCTAAATCGGGCTCTGCCTTCAGGCAAACGATGGGATGAAATGGCAACATTTTTATTTTTGAAATGAGTTCATCTATTAACATAAAATAAACTTAAAATAGACATAGCAGAACTAGTTCATTCAATGTTCGGGTAAATCTATTGCTATTCATACCACCAATCTATTGCTGTTAACACCACCAATCTATTGCTGTTAACACAGATGTTACAACATGAACAAAGTCAAGAGCAAACTCAGAAACCAATTTTTTTCATGTGAACACACATATAACTGATTAAAGCCACCATTACCAGTTATGAAGCTGACTACAACACTTATCAACTGATTAAAGCCACCATTACCAGTTATCTAGCTGACTACAACACTTATCAACTGATTAAAGCCCCCATTACCAGTTATGAAGCTGACTACAACACATATAACTGATTAAAGCCACCATTACCAGTTATGAAGCTGACTACAACACTTATCAACTGATTAAAGCCACCATTACCAGTTATGAAGCTGACTACAACACATATAACTGATTAAAGCCACCATTACCAGTTATGAAGCTGACTACAACACATATAACTGATTAAAGCCACCATTACCAGTTACGAAGCTGACTACAACACTTATCAGGTGGACGAATGGTCGTGTGGTAAAGCTCGACTGTCGACGTGAGAGTCCCTGGTTCGATCTCCTATGAGGACCAATGGACATTTCAGGTCATGGCTAAAGTCTCCGCTATATCTCCCGTGGCGCCTCCATGGCCATTGCACTATCATCTATGGTGGGGATAAAAGAAGGGCACCATAAAAAACCGCCCCATTAGTGGTTTATAGGATCTAAGAGATTTTATCTCAGCCTTACAGGAGCGTCACACACACACACACACACACAACATTTAACTGATTAAAGCCATCTTTGAGCATGACTACAACATCAATGCAGCAAAAAAAAAAAAAAGCATTTCATTGTTTTAGGTCACTTAACTATCTACTAAATGTACTTTGTATATTCTCACAACATTTATATCCTCCGTTATTTTACTGACAGAGTAGTATAACGATAATGACGCATGGTGTATTATATTTATCATGTCTGTATTTAAAACATAGTAGCATCCATTTCAGTTGATTTTAATGTCGTCATGTTTTAAAAATGGATATTAATGAGACTATTTTTAAATAGGATTCAATAGATGTCTGTTTGTTTTGACGATACCGGAAGCGGTTACCATGGGGATAATCCGACTTGTCCTATACGACTGGCGCACAGTGACAAACACACATGCATAGAAACAGACTTAACAAGCTGTAAATAGATAGTCCTTTAGTATTATTTTTGTCTCATATTTATTTTTCTCAATATAATAATGCTAGTATTGATGTACCGACAGAAAATGTTTGAAAAAAAATGGCTACTTATGGACTACTTATCGGTCCTATCTGAATAGCACGTTACTAAAAAACTCGAGTTGTTATTTTATAGTTTTAGTTTCATATCAAAGCACCGAATAGCGGTGTGTTTAAATAGACATTTAGCTGAATAAACATGTTCAAATAGACATTTAGTTCAATAAACATGTTTGAATAGACATTTAGCTGACTAAACATGTTTAAATAGACATTTAGCTGACTAAACATGTTCAAATAGACATTTAGCTGACTAAACATGTTCAAATAGACATTTAGCTGACTAAACATGTTCAAATAGACATTCAGTTCAATAAACATGTTTGAATAGACATTTAGCTGATTAAACATGTTCAAATAGACATTTAGTTGAATATACATGTTTGAATAGGCATTTAGTTGAATAAACATGTTCAAGCAGACATTTAGTTCATAAAACATGTTTGAGTATACATTTAGTTGAATAAACATGTTCAAACAGACATTTAGTTCAATAAACATGTTTAAATATACATTTAGTTGAATAAATATGTTCAAACAGACATTTAGTTCAATAAACAAACTTGAATATAAATTTAGTTGAATAAACATGTTCAAATAGACATGTGCTTTAATAAAAATATATTTGGACATAATTTTTTTTCGGTGGCCAGACTTTTCGTCACCGGAAGTTCGACCTCGCCATTTCGACCCCGCGACAGTTCGACAATTAAACACTTGTTGAAAAAAAAATAACAATTCAAATATTATTTTTATCAGTTGACGGGGTCGAATAGTCCAGGGTCGAACTGTCCCAGGGTCGAAGTGTCGCGGGGTCGAAACGTCGCGGAGTCGAAGTGTTTGGGTTCGAACTTGCCCGATGTCGAAAAATCGTGGAACTATTTTTTTATTGACTTATGTTTGAATAGTAAATGTTTTCAATCTTGTAAGTCTATGTAAGTGATGTTTTTATGCAGTAAATATTGTTAGCTATCTAGCAATCTATTAAATGATATTTGTTTCTTATATACTACATGATTATCACGACTTATGTAGTAAATGTTGTTTTCCGACCAAGTCTATAGTAAATGTAGTTTGCCGACTATTTAAGTACGTTGTAATTGTTCTCAGCTGTCTATCTAAGTATTTAGTATATGTTCTATACTGTCTATCTAAGTATCTAGTATATGTTCTATGCTGCCTATATATTACATAATTTGTGCTGCCAGCCTATTAAATACCGTTTAGCTGACATAGCACTAAAGTATAATTCTGTCTGATTGGTAGTGTTGTTTTAGTCCCAGGTCATATTTTAGTTTCAGTTTTTATTTCGTTTTTTTCTGTACTAATTTTAGTTTTCGTCTAGTTTTACTCTTGCTTCTAATTTTAGTTTTAGTTTTAGTTCTCGTTGACGAAAAGTCAACATTTTCGTTAATGAAGGTTTTAGCTTTAGTTTTCGTGAACGAAAGCAACACTATATTTTAGTTTCAGTTTTTATTTCGTCTTTTCTGTAATAATTTCAGTTTTCGTCTAGTTTTAGTCTTGCTGCTAATTTTAGTTTTAGTTTTAGTTCTCGTTGACGAAAAGTCAACATTTTCGTCAACGAAGGTTTTAGTTTTAATTTTCGTCAACGAAAACAATACTACTGATTGGTTCACTACAGTTTTTTTATACCATTATTTACTTCTTATGTCATGTATTGAATGTATTGTTCATACATGACATATGAGATATTTTTAACAACATGCATCCAATAATTAGCCAGGGACAGATATTTCGACATACACAAATGATGTCTAAACACTGATATAGATACACTGATGAAGATAGACTGATATAGATACAATCTATTGAGATAAGAATATTTTCAGCTGATAGATGAGAGTTGTCGTTGTATTTGATCTAAAACACAAATAATCTCTATCTCTGTAATTATATATGCATACATACACACATACCTACATATACACACAAACATTTTAGCATTACAGAAAAAAAACATGTATAGTTTATCCCAAGGCTTTAAAATATTTCATTGTGTATTATTTCACGTAGACGTATTTAACATAATAAACTGTTGGTAAAAAAAAAAAAACGGTTAAAATTTATTTGGAGGGATGTCAAATGGCATTTCGATTTCCCGGGCAGCGCCGGGTATTATAGCTAGTTGGAAATCCCTAATGTTCTCAGCTTACATTAGTATTGTGTTACTTTCATACTCGCTGATTTAGAATTTTAGACTGATATTTTTTTTGCTTTCTAATGTTGCCAATTTATGTGAATAACATTTTTTATAATAAATCTTTATTGTCTTTCTCGTTAGGTTCACAAATGTACTCAGAAGGTAACCATGGTAACCACATTAGTTGGTCTTTGATGACCTTTATTAGCATATTTCTGACGTCATCTTTACTGCAGTTGTGCCACGTTTTACGGAAATGATGTCATCATCAAAAAATTGTGAACTCGCTCACCAACCAGCAGAAATGATATATTTTGATGAGAGACAGACATTGCAACAGAATGAAAATAACTCGAGGACAAGGTCCAGTGAATATGTGCCAAGTTTTATTAAACATTTGTTTACAAACATGCATTACTTAACAATAATATCACCTATATATATATATATATATATGTATATATATATATATATATATATATATATATATATATATATACATACGCTATATTTTTGTACACCGTAAGCTTGACTACTTTGTATTACTCCATTACATAATCCTGTTGTTTATTATGTATATCTCATATTGATGAAATTATACTGTTTGTCACCTCAAAATGGTTGGATGGGATGTTTTGTGAATTGAATAACGGAATGAGTAAATAGTTCTTCGTTGATATTTCAATTCCATTAAAAACTGTAAGTAATATCTGTCTCTATGGCCACCTTATTACCTGTCTCTAGGACCACCTTATTACCTGTCTCTAGGACCACCTTATTACCTGTCTCTAGGACCACCTTATTACCTGTCCCTAGAACCACCTTATTACCTGTCTCTAGGACCACCTTATTATCTGTCTCTAGGGCCACCTTATTACCTGTCTCTAGGACCACCTTATTACCTGTCTCTAGGGTCACCTTATTACCTGTCTCTAGGACCACCTTATTACCTGTCTCTTGGACCACCTTAATCTTTTACTTGATGTTCAATAATGTTATTCTGACTTATTTTTTTTAATATGAACCACTATGTATGACTCATTATGTATGACACACTATTTATGACCACTAGTTATGACGCACTATGTATGTATGACTCACTATGTATGACCCACTATGTATGATTCACTATGTATGTATGAGTGACTCATTATATATGACACACCATGTATGTCCCACTATGTATGAGCCACTATGTATGACCCACTATATATGGCTCTCTATGTATGACCCAAATGTTTCGGACACATAATTTAAGTTGAACTCCATGCACTATCGTCATCTTCAATTTATTTCTGAAATGTGCCATTTAGTGATGTACACCCTTCAGTGTATCCATTGTGTGTGTGTGTGTTTGTGTGTGTGTGTGTTTGTGTGTGTGTGTGTGTGTGTGAAGTCTATGTAAAGTTGAGATGTTTATCTCTTAGATCCTATTATAAACCACAAATGGGACGGTTTTATGTTGCTCTTCCTTTATCCCCAGCATTGCCGATAGTGCAATGCCAATGGAGGCACCACGAGAGACATAGGTAGGTGGTCACGTTACCACCCAGCCACCCACCTAAATGGGACAATTTTTTGGGTTTTGCAGTGCCCTTCTTTCATCCCCACCACAACTGGGAGTGTAATGGTCATGGAGGCACCACGGGAGACACGGAGGGAACGTTCACCATGATCTGAAATACTCACAAGGTCCTCACCGGAGATCAAACCAGGCACGCTCAGGTTGACAGTCGATTGCTGTACCCTATGACCACCATCCGTCCTCGTAAAGTGTCTATGGCGTCTTCTATTTTAACTATTACAAAAGAAAAAAAAATTGGGTTTTAAAGCAACAAAATATGGGAAAAATTTTTATAAAAGAGCCATACTTAATTTAAAAGTGTACAAGTTTATGTAAGAATCTTTTTCTTATAACTTTATTCAAATAATATTTTAACACGAGTATTACCATCCCATGGTTAAAACAACTTTATTAATTTAAAAAAAAAAAGTGGAAATCCGACGTATGTGCTCAAAAAGAAAAGATTTCTGAAACAATTATTTCAATTGAAACAAATATTCTGAATTTAAACTAGAATAAGTCATGGCTAATAAAATAGTAGTTGTTGTCTTAAGTAAACTGCTGCTTGTCTGCTAACTTGCTTCATTCTTTGGTCTGTGCAAAAGGCCCCCATCAATACCTCTCCAGGCACTCTGTAAACAACACCACGTCTGTAGTAATATCATATGAACCACTGTGATACCATCAGACAATAGAAACAATCAGTCTGGCTTGATTGGAAGTCAATTTAAGTTACCTGATGTCAATAAATGTCCAGACAGAAGATTTATTTACCTCTATTTGGATCAAGTTGCATGGGAGACAATGCGATGTGCACTAATGCTGATGTATTACTGTTATTTAAACAAAATTAAAATCAAATAAATTGGTAACTTTCTGCTTGGAGAGGAAATAGTGGCATACTTCGTAGTACTTTCTGCTTGGACTGGAAATAGTGGCATACTTCGTAGTACTTTCTGCTTGGACAGGAAATAGTGGCATACTTCGTAGTACTTTCTGCTTGGACAGGAAATAGTGGCATACTTCGTAGTACTTTCTGCTTGGACAGGAAATAGTGGCATACTTCGTAGTACTTTCTGCTTGGACAGGAAATAGTGGCATACTTCGTAGTACCTAACCCAGGGCTCGATTTACCGCCGGGGGGAACTGTCATCCCCGGCACTGGTTTTTTCTTAAATCGAGCACTGACCTAACCTATATATATAACCTAACCTATATATATAACCTAACCTATATAATTTGGAAACGCCAATGGTTTCTTTGTAATAAAATGAATTGTAAAATTTTACTGTCTATTTATTATTCAACAGTTTATATTTATTTATCAGTAGTAAAAGATAATAAGCACAAATTTATTACTGCTCTCTTGTTTTTCATTCCGCTACGGCCGCAAATACATAAATATTTCACCTAAAGATATTTATAGAAATAAAATTTCATTTGAAGATTGGTGCGAACGAGAAAGTTAAAAATAGAAGATGGAGGTAAAAACAGGAATTCGTTGAAGAAACTTATGCTAAATAAAAACAGAGACAGTGAATTGGAATTACGGAACACCGCACAGATTTAGCCTTGATTACAAAGTACTAAAATAACAATTATTATTAGATAAAATACATAGATGTTCACAGGCTATCTTTCAGGGACGACATCTAGGATTTACTGGGCCAATTTAATGGGCCCCACTATCAGTTGCTGCTCGATTGTTTTAAAAAAACAAGATACGTGTAAGTGTGTACCAGGCTTGCGGAGCCGCCAAATTTTTTTCCGGCTCCGGCTCCCACAAATTTGACGGCTCCGGCTCCCTATTAAGATAGTATCACACGATGCAAAAATTTTTGTAGTTGCGCCACGCAAACATGCCGCTGATAAAAAGTTATGCAAATTTTGCCGCGTTCACCCCCATAGTCAGGAACTTGAAAAATGTACGCATGTCGGTTTTACTAAAAACAACCAGTAAACTCCGATTTTTATTCGGACCCCGTCCCAAGAAAGTCTGATTGTTATTCGGACCCGTGACAAATATGAACTTAGCTTAACTATACATAAACTTTATTATTGTTTTTTTTTTTTTTATAATTGTTTGAATTGTATGATTTAATCGTTACTCAGTGTCTATGGTTCCACTAAGCGGACTCTGTATTATTATTTTTTCGGGTTCCGTCTAATAAAGTTTAAATATAGCTAAGCTAAGGGCATATTTGCCACGGGTCCGAATAACAATCAGACTTTCTTGGGACGGGGTCCGAATAGCCACAGCGTTATAAATTTATCTACTCTATTTCAGATATTCTGTTTATAATAAAATTATTAAATACAGAAAGCGACCATTTTGTTTTTAGTCTATTACAAATTCGCGGTCAAATAATAATACGAAATGACGCGTTCTATTTGTCGTCGTAGTAAAAATTTATTTTAAATGATTGATACAATTATTCTATGAAATAAAACTGTTTTAACTTTATATATAACAAAATAACATGCCACATTAAAAAAATTTCGGAGGGTAAACAAGATTTAAAACGAACACAAAACGATTCCCCATTAAAGATTTCTTGTGGTGATGTGTATATATGCACGCTATCATTTAAAATGCTGTTACTGTTGTGGCGTTCGTAAAAATGACAACATTTCAAATTGTAGGAAGCAAACTATCAAACAAATTTGGAATTTTGAAGTTAAAAAAAAAATCTGCTGTAAAAAAAAACATTTGGGAGCCGTGGAGCCGCCAGATTTTTTCCTCTCCGGCTCCGGCTCCAGCAAAAAGTAGCGGCTCCTCGGCTCCTGCTCCTGCTCCGCAAGCCTGGTGTGTACAATAAATTAGTAAACTTTTTGGGCCCTTTTTGATGAGGCCATAAACGATTTCTGTGCCCTGTTACAATACCTTGTTACATATACTCCGATTTCGAGAAGCCCATGTATCAGTATCTATATATATATATATATATATATATATATATATATAACATCATTAGCATTTCTCTAAGAGTTAGATTTAGCAGCTAAAACTGCCAGTTCTTTTTACAATTGTTGTACTTCCGTTATATTTAAATAATGATTTCAACACATTTCGCTTAACTTTACATTTACATGTAATTGTTCGTGTTTTCCTTACTTTGGTATAAAAGTAAGTCAAAAAGCAAGCCATTTATGGCTGAGATGTATCCCAGTATTCAAGTAATCCATTTACTGCATCATATTCTTTTCACAAGTGCCACATGCATCCACACTGTATTGATATAAGAGCACTAAGAACATTAGTATTACACTTAATAGGATTTATAATAATCTGTCTGTGAAAAAGGGATTAACGGACATTCTGGAGATAATCCTCTTTCAAGCCAAGTCTTCGTTTGCCTGTTCTCCATGAACCATTTTTGTATAAGCTGCAATATCTCATTCTTTTGAGTACAATATACTTTGTTTACAAAATACTATATCTCTTTGTACTGAGTACACAATCTCTTTGTTTGCAAGGTATGATGTGTATAATGTTCAATACCTCAATGTGTACAAAGTACTATATCTCTTTGTAGTGAGTGCATTATCACTTTGTATACCATGTACAACATCTCCTTGCGCTGTGTATACGACATATTTGTGTACATAGTACCTTATCCATTTATACATAACACAATATCTCTTTTTTTGCACAGGGTACATTAGCACTATGTACAGAGTACAATATCTCAGCACACTGACAACTTATAGCACTGTGTACAGAGTGTAATATCTCAGAACGCTGGATACTCATAGTACTATATACTGAATACGATATATCATCACACTGGCTACTTATAGCACTATGTACTGAGTGTATTATCTTAGCACGCTTGCTACTTAAAGCACTGTGTACTGAGTACGATTTCTCAGCACGCTGGCTACACAAGTCTGCCGATAGTCTTTTGGATCATGTGACGTTTGTGCTCCAAATTTCGTTTATTTTGTTATGTAATCATCCAGTCAACTCATGCCACGCATGATATACTATTCAATGATTTATTTTATCATTTTTATTTTAAGATTTGACCTTTATGTACGACAAAAAATCAAAAGAGAAGAGACAGTAAAACATAAACGTGAAAATGTTCTCTTTAGAAAATACAATGTACTTTTTTTTTTATCAGCAGTTGTTTTTTTATAACATTTACTATGAAGGTCGATAGATGGTAAACACTTCAACTACCTAAACAATATGTGTCACTCTATTTGTGTCTGTGTGTGTACATGAACGCTAGAGGGTGTCTTTCTATGGGTGTCTGTGTGTGTGTACGTGAACACTAGAGGGTGTCACTCTATGTGTGTCTGTGTGTGTACGTGAACGCTAGAGGGTGTCACTCTATGGGTGTCTTTGTCTGTACGTGAAAACAAACAGGTGTCACTCTATGTGTGTCTGTGTGTGTACGTGAACATTAGAGGGTGTCACTCTATGTGTGTCTGTGTGTTTGGGGGGTGATATTTGACTGTAAGGATGTTAACGATGGACATAACCGGACAGATCACTCATATAATCCTGGTTCATCATATAGTTAGCTTCAGTCAGGTATCTTACCTGGAATAGAGGAGACCCACAATAATTGAGAATTGAATCCACCCCACGGGTTTGACAGGGTCAACGTCCGACACACGCCCACAGATTATTATAATGATAGCTCTCGGGAAATCTGAATATTGCTGACGTATTATTGGGGGAGGGGGGTCACGGTACAATGTAGATGTTAAAGATCACTAAAATATGTAGTACTATCACTACAGAGTAACACAGATCACTAAAATATGTAGTACTATCACTAGAGTAACACAGATCACTAAAATATGTAGTACTATCACTACAGAGTAACACATCAATGCCAGGTGGCATATTTTATTGGTCCAAACAGCATTTGCTTTTTATGTCCATTAAACCTATGTATGTGTGTATATGTATTTATACATACACACACACAAATATATATTTATATATACACTAGTTGAAAAGCCTTCTGGCTGGCTAATTGAAATCCGACAGAAGGGATAAAAAAAGAAATATACCAAATACTGCAATAGAAAAGAATGTGGCCTTTATTGCCATGAACAGAATACGATATGAATAGAAATAACAAAAAATGTATGAAATACAACGCATACACCGCACGATATGAAAACTACCTGAGTTAGACACACGGGCTAGACGATTATGTATTTAAGGATATATAGTGTTTCAAAATATCTACATGTGTGTGTAAAAACGAATGGCATATGTTAATTGACTTTTTTGGACTATACTGTACCGGGGGGGGGGGTTGACTAAATATACTAGTATACATTTTTTTAAACGTTTATTACACGCAAACATATCTGATTCACTTGATATGTAAATAACATCTACATTTGGTAATCTGATCTAGAATGATAAACTTTATATGCAAGGATCTGATGGAAATAATGACTGCGTTGTATGGGGGGGGGGGTTGTGGTTGTTGTATGGTAGTGTACAGTAATTGTTGTATGGTAGTGTACAGTAATGTTGTATGATATTGTACAGTAATTGTTGTATGATATTGTACAGTAATTGTTGTATGGTAGTGTACAGTAATTGTTGTATGATATTGTACAGTAATTGTTGTATGATATTGTACAGTAATTGTTGTATGATATTGTACAGTAATTGTTGTATGATATTGTACAGTAATTGTTGTATGATATTGTACAGTAATTGTTGTATGATATTGTACAGTAATTGTTGTATGATATTGTACAGTAATTGTTGTATGATATTGTACAGTAATTGTTGTATGATATTGTACAGTAATTGTTGTATGATATTGTACAGTAATTGTTGTATGATATTGTACAGTAATTGTTGAATGGTATGGTACAGTAATTGTTGTTTGGTATAGTACAGTAATTGTTGTATGGTATGGTACAGTAATTGTTGTATACATTGTACGGAAAAATGTATTGTATAATGTAAATAAATTCTAGAATGATATTGTACAAAATAACTCTTTCATATCTTTAAGAACATTCTGTAGAATTTGTACACAAAATTTTATATGTAATCAGAAAATGCAGAAAATGTACTTTGTTAATGTACAAACAATATTATTTGTTAATATTATTTGTTATATATCTTGAGTTGTATATTTCTAGACAAACTGAAATCGTTGATATTTTGAAATGTATAAAACTGTAATACAAAACCTGATTTTTTTTTTATTGAATTCAATTATTAGAAGTATATTCTAATGTGCGTGTGTGTGATTTATACTTTTAAATAAAAATGTTGTATGAAGCTAGCGGTATCATTTTACATCATTAAAACTCTATCAAATAATGATAAAATGTGATTATTGAAGTGTTAAGTTTCTAAAGAAAACTTTGTATCATATTACTTTATGATGATGGATTCTTGTCTGTACACTGTTGAGTTTTTATCGTGCTACAAGGCGAAAGTGTTTACCATAGTTTTGACTTCTTAAATTATATTTTCAAATTGTATTTTTTTTTAAACTAACACACGATTGTTAATTGAAACATGAACAACAACTTGAGACATACAAACTTTAAAGGAGGAACTTAATTTCAAAATGATGGAGGTGGTTAAAACAGCAAGATAGAGAAACAAGCAATGAAATCAATAAATTAGAAAATTAAAAATAAAAATTGTCTAAAGTCCGTTGGGTGTTGAAATATCAAAGTAATGAAATGTCTGAGTATTGAAATGTCTGGTATTTAAATCTCTGTGTATTAAAATGTCTGGATATTAAAATATCTGAGTGTTGAAATGTAATGAAATATCTGTGAAATGAAATATCTGGGTAATTAAATGTCTGGGTAATGAAATGTCTGGGTTTTGAAATGTCTGGGTTTTGAAATGTCTGGGTTCTGAAATGTCTGCAAAATAAAACTTAAGTCAATTAGGATTTTGTTTGTTTTTTTATCTTTTCGTAGTTGATTATTTTTTCTATCATAGATGAATACCTCATATTATTTTGAGTATTTTTCCTCACGGAATATATTAAATTGAATAAAAGTTGAGTAAATTAAGTTCATTATGTTATGTTGAATATATTATGTTAAGTAGCCTATATTATGTTGAGTATATTATGTTGTTGAGTATATTGTGTTTTTTTAAGTATTTTATGTTGAGAATATTATGTTGAGTATGTTATGTTGTTGAGTATGTTATGTTGTTGAGTATGTTATGTTGTTGAGTATTTTATGTTGAGTATACTCAATTTTTTTTCAAAAAATAAAAAGAAAAAACACGAACCGGACATAAACTGTAAGTAATTAATAACTTAATACCTAAAGTAAGTCAGTGTTTGGCTGTTCTCCTTAAATTGAAACAACTTAATGCCTAAAATATGAAAAAATGTTTACCTGTTCATCTGTAACTAAATGTATGCCATGTATTCTACATTTGTCTTTTGATTTGTAAATTGCTTTTATTTAATTACCAGCTGTACCCGGCAAAACCTTTACATAGAGTTATATCCCCTTATGGCTTGATCTGTAGTCTAGGTTATTTTTGGTTTCGGGCAAATCCGATTTTTTCATGATTGTATTTTAAACTGGGATACTGTTGTATTAATTCTTTACTTTCGATTAAACGCAGAACCCAAAATCGCTGTTATTTTATTAGATTTGAGATTAATTGCTTTTATTTTATTATTTGAGTGTAACTATTGAAATGACTCTGTTATCGTAAAAGTTGATGATGTTGAATAAACTCTCATGTGCCAACTCTCATCTCCCGAGTTGTCAACCTAGATGATTTATGTTTGGTTGATATTTGTTGTCGTTGTTTAAAATTAGATATTAACTAGCATCAGGGTGATCAATATAGTCACGTGACTTCACAGGTTCTCTCTGGATAGTCTATTGAGATCAGATGTCGGCTAACCACGTACCTCAGGCTGATTATCCAATGTGCAGGTACGAGTACAAGTACCCAGTGGGCAGGTACAGGTGCTTAATGTGCAGGTATGGGTTCAAGTACCCAATGTGCAAGTACGAGTGCAAGTGCACAGTATGTGCATACGAGTATAGGTACACACTGTGCAAATACAAGTACAAGTATCCAATGTTCTAGTGCGTGTACACGTACAAACTGTGTAAGTACGAGTTCAAGCACCCTATGTACAAGTATGAGTACAAGTGCCCACTGTGCAAGCACGAGTAAAGTACCCAATGAGCCAGTGCAAGTGCCCACTGTGCAAGTACGAGTACAAGTACCCAGTGTGTCAATACTAGTATAAGTACCCAATGTGCAAGTACAAGTACTAGTACCCAATGTACAAGTACTCGAGTTGAAAAACAGTTTTGAATGTAACTAATCATACATTAAACGTTTCACTTACATCACAGGATGAATAATTTGTTGTAGTACCAACCAGTGACGTTATTATAGGGGCTCGGAGCGCACCGGGTGGTACAATATGACCACAACATAGGGGTGACACCAAAATTAACCATTCCAACTTTCAAGCAGATGGATCTCGATAAAGTGGGGTGCTATAACCGATCATAGTTGAAAACATGAGCAGTAGCACAGGGTGGCACTATGCAGAGCAGTAGCATAGGGTGCCACCATGCAGAGCAGTAGCACAGGGTGCTACCATTCAGAGCAGTAGCACAGGGTGCTACCATTCAGAGCAGTAGCACAGGGTGCTACCATTCAGAGCAATAGTACAGGGTGCTACCATTCAGAGCAATAGTACAGGGTGCTACCATTCAGAGCAGTAGCACAGGGTGCCACCATGTAGAGCGTCTGGGATTTAGGTATTTCAAAAAAAATCAACTCTGCACGGATCAATCTGGAGTTATTACCAAATGCCCTAAACAAATGACACTTGGAGACGTTGTTGACAAACGCAGTTTAATGAAAGTAATTCTCTCTCTCTCTCTCTCTCTCTCTCTCTCTCTATATATATATATATATATATATATATATATATATATATATATATATATATATATATATAAAGAGAGAGAGAGAGAGATATTACTTTTATAATATATATATTATATATATATATGAAACATAGTCTGTTATACTATCGTTTTTATCTCAAAAGTATTTTAAAGTAAATTGTTACAGGATATACATTTTAAAGGAGAAAAGCTTCCACTATGTAAGTAGCACTAGTCATTTACTATTCGAAATTTGTCCCGTTGTTCATCCTGAGTGACACCCTGAGTGACACCCTGAGTTTTCATCACTGACACCAGCCATAGTGACGCCACTGACACCAGCCATAGTGACGCCACTGACACCAGCCATAGTGACGCCACTGACACCAGCCCCGGTGACGCCACTGACACAAACGTGGTTCATTTCAATCCCGTGTTGAAATGAAGTTAGAACATTTGATAACATCGTCTATCAGTTGAAGTGTTTTGTCAAAATATGAAAAACTGTCATGAAAGCAATTTTCAGTGAAAACACTTTAACATTTAACAAGTAACATTTATCAAGTAACATATATCAAGCAATATTTATCAAGTCGCTTTCATCAAGTAACATTTATCAAGTAACATATATCAAGCAATATTTATCAAGTCACTTTCATCAAGTAACATTTATCAACAAGTAACATTTATCAACAAGTAACATTTATCAAGTAAGTAACATTTATCAAGTAACATATATCAAGCAATATTCATCAAGTCACTTTTATCAAGTATCATTTAACCAATAACATTTATCAACAAGTAACATTTATCAAGTAGCATTTATCAATTAACATTTATCCAGTAACATTTATCCAGTAACATTTATCAAGTAACATATATCAAGCAATATTTATCAAGTCACTTTCATCAAGTAACATTTATCAAGTAACATTTATCAACATTTATCAAGTAACATATATCAAGCAATATTCATCAAGTCACTTTTATCAAGTATCATTTATCAATTAACATTTATCAACTAGTAACATATATCAAGTAACATTTATCAAGTAGCATATGTCAAATAACATTTATCAAGTAACATTTTCTCAAGTAACATTTATCAACTAACAGTTATCAACTAGTAACATTTATTCAGTAACATTTATCAAGTAACATTTATCAAGTAACATTTATCAACAAGTAACATTTATCAAGTAAGTAACATTTATCAAGTAACATATATCAAGCAATATTCATCAAGTCACTTTTATCAAGTATCATTTATCAAGCAACATTTATCAAGTAACATTTTTCAAGTAACATTTATCAAGTAACATTTATCAACTAACAAGTGTAAATTGACAATAATAATAAAGCGTTCGTTTGTTCCTCATGACTTGAACTTGGTCCCGCGTTTAACGAGTAATCTAGCTCTACACACCCTTGGTCTATCACTGGATAGACTGAAATGTCAATGATCTGTCGTGGACTGGTACTAGGATACTTAACACCGCGGTGACACTTAGGTTGTGTATAATGATTTCCTTCCTGGTTGATTTCAAACACTCAAATTACTTGAAATTTGAAAAAAAGAAAAATGATACAACACTCAGACATCACAAGGGACATAATTCTTTGGCAAAAAATATTCCGATTGTTATTTGTTCCTTCCCATGTATGTTAGGTTCATAACATCTATCTTACTGACACTTGTCACTTGAAGTGTCATATAATTTGCTAACTTTCTTTCTCTCTCTCTCTCTCTCTCTCTCTCTCTATCTCTCTCTCACTTTCTCTCTAACTCTCTCTCTCTTATCTCTCTCTCTCTCTCTCTCTCGTATCTTTCACTCTCTCTCTCTCTCTCTCTCTCTCTCTCTCTCTCTCTCTCTCTCTCTCTCTCTCTCTCTGTATACGATTTAAAATATGTAACCCCTTGTAAACATTGGATAGTTTATAGTTCAGACTTCGATCAAAGATTCAAAGGTAATTAATTTAACGTCAACACTGAATTCTGTAAAGACGAATTCGCAGAATTCATTACAAATTAATAACACAAATATTAAATTGGATATTCAACATTGATATCTAATGTCTCTTGCATCAGGTTCATGCAGAAGTGAGATTCAACAAACTTCCGGTTCTATGAAGTTACAGACAAAGTTGGTTGTATTATATTGTTGTCTCAAATGCATTATGAAGTTATTATAACAAAAAGGTGTTTATTTATTTTTAACAATCAACTTCTAGTTCTAATGACCCGTTGGAATCTAGCATCTATAGACGGGTGGTCCAGTGGTGTAGAGCGCTTGGCTGTCGACCGGAGTGTTCCGGGTTCGAATCTCAGTGAGAACCTTGAAAGTTTTAAAGGTCCTGGTGAAAGGTCCCCAAGTCCACCCAGCTTTAAATGGGTACCTCACTTGAAGTTGGGGGAGTAAAGGCGGCTGGGTGTTGTGCTAACCACACAATCTCAAAATATTCCGAGGTTTCTGAAACAGATGAATTGTACTATTCATATGCACCGATTAGCGTTAATTTGACCAAAATATTGCAAATTCAAGAAATCGATAAATAACAGTATTTCACTCAACAAATTTGAAGTTAAGTTTTGTTCACTCATTAAGTAGATCTATCACCCCACCCTGTCGCAATCCGCATACACCCTCTACCCCAGAAATGTCGACAAAATCCCCACTTGTAATATAAATGAAGATGTTTTTGTTATATAGCCCTTCGACAAGTAAACCTCCTGCTCCATTCCCGGTCGATGTAAAAAGAGAAAAGTTTCATTCACTGGTTAACATTATATACTAGAGTGTATTATTGAAGTCAACTTGAAGGTAAAAAAAAAATTAAGAGTATAATGAGCCAGGTTAAAACTAGATCAAAATAACGAGATGCTAGACATTTTGTATCATCATTTTTTGCGCAAATTTTTTATCGCATTTTGATAATACAGCATTAGGCCGGTCACGTCTGCAACAGCTGCACTAATAGTTTCATATATATGACACCTGTCAATCAAGGTCTAGACTGTACACGAGACAGTGGTTGTATTTTTCAGAATTATTGTGACACTGTGCTAAATTTAATATTTTATATCGGGCTGTTTTTTTAACTGCTATTAAAGCGTAATTAATGCGTTAAACATATGCGATTACATTTTTAACGCAAACACCTAAATGCGTTAAATTTTAGCCAAATGTTGTCATTTCAGTAATCAGTAAATAATCCAATTCTATAACCATAACTAGATCAGACAATATTTTAAAAAAAGAAGAAAAAATCCACCGAATACAGAAACTGTCACGCTTACATAAAATCATAGCAGCTACATGACCTTGAAACAATAGGATTGTCTTTTCTTAATAATAATTATGACACTCAATGATACCATTAGTGAACATCTGGTTGATTGACATGTGCCATGATTTGGAAAAATGGGACAGAGGGGGTACGGTACGGTTGGTAGTAACGTCATCTTTGTGGGGAGAGAAGCTGCTAAGAGTGTCAAAAATCTAACAGAGTGGGAAAGGGGGGGGGGATAAAAAACGCGTTAATAATAAGTGAGCAAGTAAGTACTTTCTGGCTATACTATTATTTTATGAAGGAAAAGGCAGGCACATATGAGACATAAATGACGTGTGTATTTTGTTTTGGAATGGGAAGTGAAGGGGGTAAGTACGGTAGTGGAGGGTTGGGTAAACAAGACATACGTGGGGGCAAAGTGTAGCAAAATATGACAGGGATAGAGAGGAGAGAGGTTGAAATACGACATTTGCTCGGAACCTATGGTACGAAAAAAACACTTGTTTGGCATTGTTGATTAAAAAAAAAACAACAACTCGCATCACTTGACGTGATTGATATATGTCCATAAACTGGTCTCAATAACTAATTCAACAGACATTAGTGCTGATGCTTAATAAATCTGTTGCAATTAATTATACCTCTTTCGTAAATTAATCTGAATTGCTTATTATACCAATTTTATGCTATGATATTCTAACTTACATGTTTGAATAGAAACAAAATGTGTTATATTGTGTCGATTAAAAAGTGCGTTAATTTGCGATTAAAAATTTTAATCATGCGTTAATTGCGATCAATTTTTTAATCGAACAGCAGCTCTATTAAAAACATTTAACAATTAAATTTCTGCATCCTCTTCCATATCTTAGAAGCGTAAACAATATTTAAAAGTTCAATTTCTGCGCCCTAGTTCTGCTCCCAATACAATAGCACCGACCGCACTACAGTAACTACGCCACTGGCTACAATATATTGCATTAATCGCATTCAACATTAAGTGGGAAATAGTTCAGTCACAACTCCATTAACAAAGAACTAATAGAACCGATTACAATATTGGTGAGCTTGAGGTTAGGCCTTCTGTTAAGAAAAATTTAGAGACAGACATTTACATGATAGAAAATATTCTCAGCAATTATTGTATCGCGGCATAATAAATTTTTTTAAGTTATTCGATTGGCAGCAAAAACTTTGTTTCGTCATCCTTCATTCTGTCAGTTCATAATTGGTGCTCTTCATTTTCTTTTATTTTGAATGTAGTTTTGTTTTGAATACTCCAAGGTGACTTGTTTAAAGTTAAATTTCACCTCTTACTCCATTTTAGGTATGTAGATAGTACAGTAAGTAGTAGATAGTACAGTAAGTAGTAGATAATACAGTAAGTAGTAGATAGTACAGTAAGTAAGTAGATAGTACAGCAAGTAGTAGATAATACAGTAAGTAGTAGATAATACAGTAAGTAGTAGATAGTACAATAAGTAGTAGATAGTACAGTCAGTAGTAGATAGTACAGCAAGTAGTAGATAGTACAGTAAGTAGTAGATAGTACAGCAAGTAGTAGACAGTACAGTAAGTAGTAGATAATACAGTTAGTAGAATATGTATCCATTGTCTTGATAAGTCGCACAGGCAAGAATGCACCTCATATCGTTTATCCAGACATGTATTCTTCCATTGCACCAGTACCACAATTCCCCGAGCTGGCTGTTTTCACTCCCCCGAAGAGGGGTCGGTCATCTTCAGAAGACAGTAGTAAGTCAGACAGCGAGGAAAACATTGGAGATACAGATTACGATTTCACAGATGTGATTGAGGAAAGAAAGCCACACTTCCCTAACCTGAAAGACGTCAACGATCTGATCAGAGACCTTGGTCTTACCACGTCCTATGCTGAGCTTATGACATCCAGGCTCAAGCAGTGGAACTTGTTGGATGAATGTGTGCAAGTCAGAGAAAGCGTCACCAAACATTTTCCAACTTCTTCAGTGCAAGAAAGTGACAGGTCTATTCGTGGCTATATGTATCACATGTAACCCGAGTGAATGGCCCATATTCATAGACAGCACATCCCGGAACCTCAAAGCTGTGCTACTTCACAACGGAAACAACTACCCTTCTCTCCATAAGGCTCACTATGTGCATCTAAAAGAGGACTACACCAGTGTAAAGATGTTGCTGAGTACCTTGTAGTATGACAACTTTGGATGGAAGGTCATCGTAGACTTCAAAATGGTGTCATTCCTAATGGGCCTTCGGGGTGATGTCATGAAATGTCAAAATATATATATATACCATGGATACTATAAGGAAAACATGATTAGGAACTACATTTAGGTGTTTCTTCGAGAAAGCGATTTGAAGTTCACTCGCAAATGTAGAAAACCTGACAATCTTTTCTGAACCTTTTTAAGTGATTCTTCACTGTCTTTGTATATTTATTATGCTAGTGTTTTTTTAGACCGCATAACAAAAATATATTTTTCCTTGTTTTATTACAATACATAAAAGTTGAAATATAACACTTAGAAGCCAGGAACAAAAACTGTGTTACATAGTGTAGTTTATTTATCTCTCATAAAAACATTTACTGACCAGCCCTGTGTATTCACTTGGCGATTTGCATCTCCACTTACACATGCACGATATGAAAACAAAACTAAACACACGCAATATAAGAAAACAAAATTAAACACATGCACGATATGAAAACAAAACTAAACACATGCACGATATGAAAACAAAACACACGCAAGATATGAAAACAAAACACACGCAAGATATGAAAACAAAACTAAACACACGCACGATATGAAAACAAAACACACGCAAGATATGAAAACTAAACACACGCAAGATATGAAAACAAAATTAAACACACGCAAAATATGAAAACAAAACTAAGATACCAATCCACAATAGGTGTGTGTGTGGGGGGAGGTAAGTAAAACAAGCAATTAAGCCTGTTCCATTCTGGACACAGGACGTGTTAGCGCATTTTCATGTTATGTATCAGTATGTTTGTTAGCTTTCAGTAAATATTTGTACATTTTGGAAATGTTTATAAATTCAATTGTGTAATGCATATATCTGTAAAAAAAATATTATAAAGACGTTTCTTTATATTTGAAAAAAAAATATTTTCTCTTAAATCTAACTACAAGTGGTTTGTGGTTACTGAAATAGGACTCATAATTGAAAACATTCGAAATTGTAGTCATTTAATCGTCCGAAAACTCCGTCAATTGTTGCATAGCTCTGATACTTTCAATTAAACTCAGAACACAAGCTTACTATTTCATTTGATGAGTTTCTTAATAAATCTTGGTGAAACTACGTGCTGCAGTAGTTCGCACCAAATGAATGGGTTATTGAACGTACAAGGTGTATATATAATATATAAGCCCCTTAGGAGCCCTGAAGCCCGGCCCTCAGAGGTCCTATCGCGAAATGAACTTTAGATGTACACATGGCCGGCCAAGACCTACAAAATGATATATACATCATGGGTCTAGGACTTATGGTTGCTGAGATATAGGGCGCTCCATTATTAATATAGCTTATATAGTAAAAAACGGTACTTTATAAGGCCCCTTTTACGGCCCTGAGAGGTCAGATCGCGAAATGGAAAAAAGTCATTTCTTGGCAGGCCAAGACCTACAAAATGATATATACATCATGGGTCTAGGACTTATGGTTGTTGAGATCTAGGGTGATGACGGACAGACGGACGGGTGATGACGGACAGACGGACGGACAGACAGACAGACAGACAAAACGGGGACAATAGAGCATTTTTTTTGGAAAATGGTCTAAAAATGTATGAGAGACACTGCTGTAAAGGGTCAAGATAATATCCAAAATATTTTACTCCAGTACGAAGTAGTGAGATTATAATTTCAGCCTAGAAATACTTCGATACTTCAAAGAGTGTTGTCCAAATAAGAGTAGGCTTGCTAGGATTGCAAAACGGAGAAAATATTTGTAGTATTATTTGCTTGAAATAACTTTAAAAGGACAGCCTAATAAGTGCTCAAATACTGAAGTAAAATTTAAGACGACAATGTTAGTACACGCGACTGACCGACTGACCTAAGAAGACCTTCATACTGTTGTATAATGGTCAGAAATCGGAGATAGTATCCATTGTTTAAACAACAGAAACATCGTTGAACAAAAAGGTAAAATAGAGAAAGAGAGAGAGAGAGACACACACACTCACACTCACACACATACACACACGTGCACTAGGGTATTTCATTCCATGACTTAAGTCAGCAATAATTAAGCTTAAAGAAAACAGATTCACACTTAGGGAACACAAGAGCTACAACGTAGTCGACCACTGGTTTAAAGTTAAGACTTTTTCCTCAAGATGGCGGTTTGAAACAGAGCAGTGACAGCTGAACATTTTTTTGTCTTAAAACACTTCATTCAAATGTTGAGTCTCAGCTGTTATAATCAAATCAGTGAAATAATTGTATTGCTGTAACTTTGCTAGTTGGAGAGTCTTAGTGTTTCAAGAGTGAACTAATTGTATCGCTGTAACTTTGCTAGTTGGTGAGTCTTAGTGTTTCAAGAGTGAACTAATAGTATTGCTGTAACTTTGCTAGTTGGTGAGTCTTAGTGTTTCAAGAGTGAAATAATTGTATTGCTGTAACTTTGCTAGTTGGTGAGTCTTAGTGTTTCAAGAGTGAACTAATTGTATTGCTGTAACTTTGCTAGTTGGTGAGTCTTAGTGTTTCAAGAGTGAAATAATTGTATTGCTGTAACTTTGCTAGTTGGTGAGTCTTAGTGTTTCAAGAGTACATGATGGTCAGTCTTAGTGTTTCAAGAGTACATGTTGGTCAGTCTTAGTGTTTCAAGAGTACATGTTGGTCAGTCTTAGTGTTTCAAGAGTGCATGAAAAGGTAAAAAAACAATGAAAAAACAAAGAGTTGTCTAAATTTGAACAGCTGCCAGTAGCAGGGCAATGACCGCAAATCAATTTTTCTGCTGAATGTCCATTTTACTCCTGGACAATTTGTGAAAGTCCATTTTACTCCTGGACAATTTGTGTAAGTCCATTATACTCCTGGACAATTTGTGTAAGCCATAAAATCTCTCTGAAGAATAAATTGGATAAGAATGATAGTTTTTTAGGACTTGACATTCTTCAAAAAAATCAAAACGAGTAAATGAAACACATTCTCTGACGTGTAATTGAAACACAATCTTTGACGTGTAATTGAAACACATTCTTCGACGTGTAATTGAAACACATTCTTTGACGTGTAATTGAAACACATTCTTTGATGTGTAATTGAAACACATTCTTTGACGTGTAATCGAAACACATTCTTTGACGTGTAATTGAAACACATTCTTTGACGTGTAATTGAAACACATTCTTTGACTTGTAATTGAAACACATTCTTTGACGTGTAATTGAAACACAACCTTTGACGTGTGATTGAAACACATTCTTTGACGTGTAATTGAAACAATTCTTTGACGTGTAATTGAAACACATTCTTTGACGTGTAATTGAAACACATTCTTTGACGTGTAATTGAAACACATTCTTTGACGTGTAATTGAAACACATTCTTTGACGTGTAATTGAAACACATTCTTTGACTTTCTATGTTTCATGTAGGCCGGTGTTTATGTCGAACATGACAAATAGATGTCAGAAATGAATTTTTCCACTCCCACCCAGTACATTTTAAATGAGTCAGCGTTTTATGAAATTTTCATCTTAAAAACGAACATTCTCTTTAAATTCATCACCAAATCTATTAAGGTTAAAGTCTGGAAACAGCCCATTCCCCTTGGTTTTCAAGAGATTGTTATTTTAGTTTCTTGGTTAAATATAATTTAATGTTATTAAAAAATTGTTTTAAAAAGTATCTTCACTCAGAAATAAATGTTGCTGTTTTTTTTTTTTTTCATTTAAATCGGTGAATTTTACCAGTTTCTCCCACCCACATCTCTCTCAGTAAAAATGTTCAAAGTATACTCTACTATATACTAAATTTTACCAGTTTCTCCCATCCACATCTCTCTCAGTCAAAATGTTCAAAGTATAATCTACTATATACTAAATTTTACCAGTTTCTCCCATCCACATCTCTCTCAGTCAAAATGTTCAAAGTATACTCTACTATATACTAAATTTTACCAGTTTCTCTGATTGGTCGCGGGTCACGTGTGTAAGAGCGAAAGTATGTGAGCACCGAAAGACAATTGGAGACATTCGACTGAGGTTCCTCTTAGTGATCAGTCGACGGAAGAGAGAGAGAGAGAGATCGTGAGAACGTCCTTTTCACCTTATTCATTTTTATTGGATTATTTTTGCTGTATTTTTGCAAGCCACCAGATCCTGTTTAGGACTGGTGCCTTTATGTAAGTAAATAAAAGGATATTTTTATATTGTTACACAAGACCTGTTGGTTGATTATCTTCACTTACTGTTCGTTTGATTGCTGGTGAAACTCTGTGGCAGAAACACAAATACAAGTCATAATTAAGTCAGCACTTAGACGACATGCCAAGGATACCCTCAATAGGGGTCCTCAACAAACAGTAAAATGTCAAATATGCCCCCACCCTCTCCCTTTAAAATAAATTAGATACTCAGGTAATGCCACATAGACTACTAGGTACTCAGGTAATGCCACATAGACTACTAGGTACTCAGAGTAATGCCACATAGACTACTAGGTACTCAGGTAATGCCACATAGACTACTAGGTACTCAGAGTAATGCCACATAGACTACTAGGTACTCAGAGTAATGCCACATAGACTACTAGGTACTCAGGTAATGCCACATAGACTACTAGGTACTCAGGTAATGCCACATAGACTACTAGGTACTCAGGTAATGCCACATAGACTACTAGGTACTCAGGTAATGCCACATAGACTACTAGGTACTCAGAGTAATGCCACATAGACTACTAGGTACTCAGCGTAATGCCACATAGACTACTAGGTACTCAGAGTAATGCCACATAGACTACTAGGTACTCAGGTAATGCCACATAGACTACTAGGTACTCATAGTAATGCCACATAGACTACTAGGTACTCAGGTAATGCCACATAGACTACTAGGTACTCAGAGTAATGCCACATAGAATACTAGGTACTCAGAGTAATGCCACATATACTACTAGGTACTCAGCGTAATGCCACATAGACTACTAGGTACTCAGGTAATGCCACATAGACTACTAGGTACTCAGAGTAATGCCACATAGACTACTAGGTACTCAGAGTAATGCCACATAGACTACTAGGTACTCAGAGTAATGCCACATAGACTACTAGGTACTCAGAGTAATGCCACATAGACTACTAGGTACTCAGGTAATGCCACATAGACTACTAGGTACTCAGAGTAATGCCACATAGACTACTAGGTACTCAGAGTAATGCCACATAGACTACTAGGTACTCAGGTAATGCCACATAGACTACTAGGTACTCATAGTAATGCCACATAGACTACTAGGTACTCAGGTAATGCCACATAGACTACTAGGGTAACTCAGAGTAATGCCACATAGACTACTAGGTACCTGCAGAGTAATGCCACATAGACTACTAGGTACTCAGAGTAATGCCACATAGACTACTAGGTACTCAGAGTAATGCCACATAGACTACTAGGTACTCAGGTAATGCCACATAGACTACTAGGTACTCAGAGTAATGCCACATAGACTACTAGGTACTCAGAGTAATGCCACATAGACTACTAGGTACTCAGGTAATGCCACATAGACTACTAGGTACTCAGAGTAATGCCACATAGACTACTAGGTACTCAGAGTAATGCCACATAGACTACTAGGTACTCAGGTAATGCCACATAGACTACTAGGTACTCAGGTAATGCCACATAGACTACTAGGTACTCAGGTAATGCCACATAGACTACTAGGTACTCAGAGTAATGCCACATAGACTACTAGGTACTCAGAGTAATGCCACATAGACTACTAGGTACTCAGAGTAATGCCACATAGACTACTAGGTACTCAGAGTAATGCCACATAGACTACTAGGTACTCAGGTAATGCCACATAGACTACTAGGTACTCAGAGTAATGCCACATAGACTACTAGGTACTCAGAGTAATGCCACATAGACTACTAGGTACTCAGAGTAATGCCACATAGACTACTAGTGGTCACACGGGATGTCCATTTTATGTTTTTACTGTTGTTTTTTTTTTAAAGGGAGATAGGTTCTACATAAGTGCCGCATTAAAAAATCGCTTAATAAAAATCTATTATTTATAATACAGTACTTGATTGTGATTGTAGAATAAATCAGTCAGGTAGAAATGATGTACTTTTATATATATCATTAACATAAATGTTAATTTAAACTAACTCTTGTTGTTACACACAGTTCATTTTTGCTAACAACGAGTTGGAATAATATGATGTGAGTTATACTTAACTGTCACTTTGTTCCATAAATTAACTGCTGATGACAAGCACAACAATACTTTCTAAAACATAATGTACTTCTGATAGTTTACCTACTAATTTAACGATAGTCGTTTTAACTTCATGTGGTGCCTAAAGATTAATTGATTATATAAGACAAACTTATGGCCAAATAACTTATGGTCAAATAACTTATGACCAAATAACTTATGGTCAAATAAAAAGTATATACTGTTACAACCTTTAGACCTCATAAAAGAAATTGTTATAATTATTTTAGATATATATATTTGGTTTATAGTTATCATTATACCATTTATATTTTCATTATCTTTAGCTATGAATACATACAATGAATCGCCTATTTATACCGGTTGAAAACCGATTTGACTCTATGTGTATGTAGACGGAACGTTGCTAACAGGCATCCCCCCCCTCGATCTTGGGTTTAGACGACATTGACTCCATTTTGGTCCACCCCCTCCCTACTTGCTCTTGACATTTCGATTTCTACTTCAATTTCTTCAATAGTTTTAATTAATGAAATGACAAAGTTTTAACATTGATATATTCTGTCTGGACTAATTTGTCTTCCTACTCTTTTTATTACTTCATTAAACAAAGTGCACTGGAGGCAATCTATCACTATACTTAATTAAACAAAGTGCACTGGAGGCAATCTATCACTATACTTCATTAAACAAAGTGCACTGGAGGCAATCTATCACTATACTTCATTAAACAAAGTGCACTGGAGGCAATCTATCACTGTACTTCATTAAACAAAGTGCACTGGAGCCAATCTGTCACTATACTAACTTCATTAAACAAAGTTCACTGGAGGCCATCTATCACTATACTAACTTCATTAAACAAAGTGCACTGGAGGCCATCTATCACTATACTAACTTCATTAAACAAAGTGCACTGGAGGCCATCTATCACTATACTAACTTCATTAAACAAAGTGCACTGGAGGCAATCTATCACTATACTTCATTACTTCATTAAACAAAGTGCACTGGAGGCAATCTATCACTATACTTCATTACTTCATTAAACAAAGTGCACTGGAGGCAATCTATCACTATACTAACTTTATTTATTAACTACACAATAAATAAATACATAAGCGTTAATTGTGTTCACGCTTTATTTATCACTATAATTTGATAAACATTTCAATGATCTAAGTTTTTATTCTTACTGTTTAGTATATTTTAATATTTTTTTTCTTTAATCTTGTATAAATGCCGGCTATGTTTATACTTTCACTTTTTTACTTTAGAAAAAAAAATTACTTGATATTTTTAATGGTCCAAGGCGGGTAGAGTACTCATGTAATATTTAAGTATCGTAATTTTTCACAAAATAATTCCCTTACTTCCCTTCATATTTCTTATTTCATGTCAATGGGCTGCAAACAACTGCAACAATAAAGTTTTAACACAATTTACTTGCTTTTATTTTCTTTGTCAATATACAGATATGCATTAATATACGTGGGAAAAAAAATCATTTCAAAACCATAGACACAAATCCAATAATAACCGAGGCGATTTCTTTCCTTTTGAATCAATGTATATCGAATTAGTTTGTCTAGTCCCGCCAAAAAATGTACCCAAACATATTATATAAACGATAAATGTAGTGTTTAATTATAACAGCTTTTAGAAAAAAAACGTAAATGAATATAAAAGATAATTAAAAACACAATTTAATTTTTAACGTGGGCATCAAGCAGTCTAAGTAAAATTGAAACACGTCTCAGATAGAGATAGAGCTGCACTGTGTATTGTTTGGTGGTGCACTCTCCTACATTAATAATCTTAAATATCAGAAGTCAACAACTGACGCTAGGGACGATAACCGAGAAGAATGCTTCAAAAATGAATTGAACATACGAAAATAAAATCCAACGAGAAAATAAGGTATGTAAAAAACCAAATTGTTTTATGCTTAGTTTATTTGACCAAGCAGATATGTTTAGTTTGGTTGGCCAAGAGAGTGCGCCAATGTTTAGTTTGACCAAGCAATACAATACAAACATTTTCAATGCATATTTCAGTCGGTGTCGGCAAATATTTTGGCCGACACCCCACCCCAGATATCTACAATCTAGAATCGAAAAGATTTATTCATTTTATAGGGATGTGGGCCTTCGTATAGTCTCATGATGTATACAGACATATTGTCATAACAATATCATGATGTGTACAGACATATTATCATAACAATATCATGATGTGTACAGACATATTGTCATAACAATATCATGATGTGTACAGACATATTGTCATAACAATATCATGATGTGTACAGAAATATTGTCTTAACAATATCATGATGTGTACAGACATATTGTCATAACAATATCATGATGTGTACAGACATATTGTCATAAAAATATCATGATGTGTACAGAAATATTGTCATAACAATATCATGATGTGTACAGACATATTGTCATAACAATATCATGATGTGTACAGACATATTGTCATAACAATATCATGATGTGTACATCATAACAATGTCAAATTTTCTATCAAATTGAGTAATTTCATTTTAAAGAAATTAAAGAATATCAACACCGAGTTTAAAAAAAATTCATGGCATACATTCACGACTATTCACTATTATTAAGAATAAGAAAATGCATGGCATACATTCACGACAATTCACTATTATTAAGAATAAAAAAATTCTTTGGCAAGTCAAAAAAGATTGAGCTAAAGTTGAGACATCCCTGGCGGGATGCTAACCCGCGACCTCTGGATTAGAAGTTCAGCGCGCTATCCCCTGCGCTACAGGGACAACCAATATATGCATCGTCATGCTGTAAAGCGCTCGGCTTTCTACCTAGTTCGATCTCCGGTGATGACCGTGGGCAATTTTCAGGTAATGGTTCGTTCACTCCATGTCTCTCGTGGTGCCTCCATGGCCATTGCACTATCGGCTATAGTAGGGATGAAAGAAAGGCACCATAAAACAGTCTCATTAGTGGTTTGTACTTTATAGGATGTAAGAGATTTCATCTCATCCTTACAGGGACTTCACACACAGGGACACGCAAATCTAATTTTGGATATAAAAAAAAATTGAAAAATATTACCGGCATTTAAAAATATTTATAAATATAAAATATCAGATTTATCATAGACTGTCGCGGCTCAATTTAATTCATCGTTAATTGATAGGAAATCAATGTGTTCATGTCAAAACATGTCAGGCTAGTCACCGGTGTAGAAGTGGTCAGCCGACCATGAACTATGGAATGCTTGCGAGTTGCGACCAGTGTGTAATATAGCTGACTGGCATAGCATCGACACAGTGTGTAAATAGCTACCTGTACCTCGACCAGTCGTGATATGGTAGCTTCATGTATTCGACTAAAGTCATGTAATATAGCTTCATGTATTCAACTTGGTAAAGTACAGATGAAACAACAATTAAGCCTGTTCCATTCTGGACACAGGACGTGTTAGCGCATTTTCATGTTATGTATCAGTACGTTTGTTAGCTTTCAATAAATATTTGTACATTTTGGAAATGTTTATAAATTCAATTGTGTAATGCATATATCTGTAAAAAAAATATTAGTGAGGGCGTTTCTTATGTGAAAAAAAATGGCATTTCTCTTAAATCTAACTACTAATTGGTTTGTGTGGTACTGAAATAGGACTCTATAATTGAAAGCATTCGAATTTGTTGCACAGCTCACGATACTTTCAATTAAGTGAAGCTTTACTATTATCATTTGATGAGTTTCTTATAAATCTTGGTGAAATACGTGCTGCGTATTTCGCAACCAATATGAATGGGATTTTGAACTGGTACAAGGTGTAGAATAGGGCCATATTTATAATATATAGCCCCTTAGGAGCCCTGACCCGGCCCTCAGAGGTCCTATCGCGAAATGAACTTTAGATGTACACATGGCAGGCCAAGACCTACAAAATGATATATACATCATGGGTCTAGGACTTATGGTTGTTGAGATCTAGGGTGATGACAGACAGACAGACAGACAGACAGATAGACAAAACGGGGACAATAGAGCATTTTCGAAAAAAAAATGCTCTAAAAACTTTTTACTTCTATATGAATTCCTATAGAAAATATGGATTTTCTCAAAACTCACCGGTAAGAGCAGAGTTGTACAACATTCGGCTGTATGTGCACAACATTCGGCTGTAGGTGCACAACATTCGGCTGTAGGCGCACAACATTCGGCTGTAGGCGCACAACATTCGGCTGTAGGTGCACAACATTCGGCTGTAGGCGCACAACATTCGGCTGTAGGCGCACAACATTCGGCTGTAGGCGCACAACATTCGGCTGTAGGCGCACAACATTCGGCTGTAGGTGCACAACATTCGGCTGTAGGTGCACAACATTCGCTGTAGGTCCACAACATTCGCTGTAGGCAGATGCCGGCCGTGAAAAAATAAAGTATCCAGTCTTACACATACAGATAAAAATCAGTCTGGCGAATATTTCCCACTAGGCGTTTTACTAACACTCCCAATAATATGCTGCGTCCTGATTAAAGCTATATGTGAGAGACAAGCTCTCTCTCTCTCTCTCCCTCTCTCTCTCTCTCTCTCTCTCTCTCTCTCTCTCTCTCTCTCTCTCTCTCTCTCTCTCTCTCTCTCTCTCTCTCTCTCTCTCTTAATTTCATTATCAATTTAAAAAAAAAAAATGGGGTTAAAGTAAAGGATTTGACGATGTTCATTTTTCTGTATTAATCTTTATATTTAATACATTTGTTAATTCCGTCATATATAGTACAGTTGAGTTTCCTTGTTTAAATCCTCCATAATGAAAATGCCACATGCACTTTATATTTGTAAAGGAAATCGTCCTCTGTGTATTAATTAGACTGATAAATTAAAGTTCCCTTAAGCTCCAAAGGGGCTCATTGGGGCAGATGAAGTGTAGAATTCACCTGTTTCTGTAACCTCGGCATATTAAGGCAAAAAGCGCCTTGATTAATATTTTTAACTGGAATACTGTTGTAATCATTCTTTAGTTTCGATTTAATGCAGACGTGAGACCGCTATTATTTATATAGATATTTTATAATTAGACCTAGAAATCGGTGTCGGGGGGTGGGGTATGGCATTTGCACCCGGGCGGCAGATAGTGTTAGGCGCCCTTCTAGTTATACATTAACCTTTCTTTTACCTTGACAATCACTTCACTGAAATTTACGAAGGCCTCACATTAACCTTGACCTTTGATCCTTTTCCTGCATCTTATATAATCCTATCGGTACATATTTTAATGCAGCATAATTAACGTATGTCGTGTATATTGCCACAGTGTATCTGATAGGGGGGGGGGAGGGGGGAGCTTCAGTGATAAGTTGAGACGACATTTATAAAGGACAGCAACAGTGATTATATTTGCTTCATCCATATCGATTTCATTTTTTTTTACATGAATCGACATGGATGAAGCAAAATAATCAAAATGTATAAACTCCAGCTTACTAGGTAAATAATTTTAAGAAACTAATAAATCAGTGATTAACTAATAAAGAAGTGATAAACTTATAAAGAAGTGATAAACTTATAAAGAAGTGATAAACTAATAAAGTAGTGATTAACTAATAAAGAAGTGATAAACTAATAAAGTAGTGATTAACTAATAAAGAAGTGATAAACTAATAAAGAAGTGATAAACTTATAAAGAAGTGATAAACTTATAAAGAAGTGATAAACTTATAAAGAAGTGATAAACTTATAAAGTAGTGATTTATTAATAAAGTAGTGATTATCACGAAATGTGTAATGAGTAGTGTCTGTGTCCGCTGGCATTCAAATAAACATATTTATTGTATTTAATGAAATCATAATGTGTATCGCCTTCAACAGCTTTGACAGATAAAACGGTTGTTTTTTTTTAATATAGTTAATTCATAATATACATCACATGACCGACAACTGCGTCACGACGAACACAGCGTTTATATCACTGCACCATAATACAAGGGAAGTAATCAGTAGCGTTGGTGTCAAACTTGCCAGACAGACTGGCGCTGGGTTAGTAATAACAAAATATTTATCTGCCCTTAGTGTCTCCCTTCAGTGTCTATTAATATAAAATATATGTTAAGTGTATAGTGTATGGGGAAAGGGATGTAGTCATGGGAGACAGAAGTATACAGCAGAACACAGACATTCGCATGTGGCATCTGGTCTTTGATAAATACATTGGAAGATATACAGCATGCAACAGTAATAAGATTATACCCACATTGACAATAACATGTTTAAATTGACATTAACATATTTTACATTGACAGTAACATATTTTACATTGACAGTAACATATTTTACATTGAAAGATTGAAAGTAAGATTATTACATCATTATGAATTTACAGGAACATTTACATCGACAGTAACATATTTTTACATGGACAGTAACATATTATCTAACATTGTCAGCGACGTATTTTAACATTGACAGTTACATAGTTTAACATTGCCATTAGCTTGTCTTAACATTGACAAACAATTGTCTTAACATAGACAGTAACATCTGTTAACATTGGTAACATTTCATTCCCAGTATAGCCGATAGTGCAATGGTCATGGAGATGTAACTTGAACTGAAGTATCCATCGGTCATCTCCGGAGATCGAACCAGGGAACTGTCAAGCGCCTTGCCACACAACCGTCCGTTCCCATATTGTAACATAGCCGGTAACATCAGTTAACATTGACAGTAACATATTTTAACATTGACAGTAACATATTTTAACATTGACAGTAACGCAGTTTAACATTGACAGTAACATAGTTTAACATTGACAGTAACATAGTTTAACATTGACAGTAACATCAGTTAACATAGCCAGTAACATCAGTTAACATTGACAGTAACATAGTTTAACATTGACAGTAACATAGTTTAACATTGACAGTAACATATTTTAACATTGACAGTAACGCAGTTTAACATTGACAGTAACATAGTTTAACATTGACAGTAACATAGTTTAACATTGACAGTAACATCAGTTAACATAGCCAGTAACATCAGTTTACATTGACAGTAACATAGTTTAACATTGACAGTAACATAGTTTAACATTGACAGTAACATAGTTTAACATTGACAGTAACACTGTTTAACATTGACAGTAACATAGTTTAATATTGACAGTAACATAGTTTAACATTGACAGTAACACTGTTTAACATTGACAATAACATATTTTAACATTGATAGTAACATATTTTAACATTGACAGTAACATAGTTTAGCATTGACAGTAACATAGTTTAACATTGACAGTAACATAATTTAACATTGACAGTAACATAATTTAACATTGACAGTAACATAGTTTAACATTGACAGTAACACTGTTTAACATTGACAGTAACATAGTTTAACATTGACAGTAACATAGTTTAACATTGACAGTAACATAGTTTAACATTGACAGTAACACTGTTTAACATTGACAATAACATATTTTAACATTGATAGTAACATATTATAACATTGACAGTAACATAGTTTAGCATTGACAGTAACATAGTTTAACATTGACAGTAACATAATTTAACATTGACAGTAACATAATTTAACATTGACAGTAACATAGTTTAACATTGACAGTAACATAGTTTAACATTGAAAGTAACATATTTTATCATTGACAGTAACATATTTTAGCATTGACAGTACCATAGTTTAACATTGACAGTAACATATTTCAACACTGACGCTAACATATTTGAAGATGGTGCGTCAGCGCTGTGTTACTAGAAAACACAGTTTACAATGACTATAAATATATTAGTATTTAGTGATTATATTCATTGTTTAACTTTTCACTACCTAAACATTTTATCGGCTGAAACAGTATCTTTGTATCTCACTGCAAAAAATATTTTTTATTTCAGTTTTGGAATACATGTATAACAATATTTCTCATTATATATTGGTCAGTGACTATAATAATGGATCTGGATATGTCAATGGACATGGATTATCAAAATGATATTTATTTATGAAATCAACTATTAAAATCAGTTTGTCGTTTAAACTATAAGCCAGTAAAATAGAATGCAAATATTTAGTGAACATATATACACGATATGTCATCATGAGTGGATAAACATTTCTATGTAGTATTATGTGTCAAAATATAAATATATGTAACCTGTAAACACACACACTTACACCATACAAAAGTTAGTTGTCTGTATGTTGTGAATGAAGAAATATCGGCCAATATTTGAAAAAAAGTTTTGATACAACAAAACAATGTAGAGACCATCTTTGTATCGGATATAATAAACAATGTGAGACCATATTTGTATCGGTTATAACAAAACAATGTAGAGACATTCTTTGTATCGGTTATAACAAAACAATGTAGAGACCATCTTTGTATCGGTTATAACAAAACAATGTAGAGACCATCTTTGTATCGGTTATAACAAAACAATGTAGAGACCATCTTTGTATCGGATATAACAAAACAATGTAGAGACCATCTTTGTATCGGTTCACCTCATCCAAAATCAAGTGAATACTTGGACCCCTTCTATAACATTGGGAGTTACTTGACACCAATCTAGTTTTTTTTTTATGATCTATGCAAGAAGAGAAGTTCAAGCACAATCCCGCCTCTAGTGGGGTGATTACTGTTGTGAATGTGATGATTATCTTTGGGGGGTAATGATTATCTTTGTGAATGTTATGATTAAGGTGACCGAGCACCGATCATAAATCTCTTTTGTTCCCACAAGAAAACATAAATCTTTCACTGCCTGATTTCAGCCATTAAAATTTGTGACAGCTTGTTTGGAATCAAATACCCGAAAACCATAAAACTCCTACATGACTGTCAACTGTAAGTTTATATAAGTCGTATGACACCAAGGGTATTGGGTAAATTGAAAACAAAATTATGTCAGTGTTGATTTTTAAATAGATGTGCTATATTTTTCAAACTTCTCTCCAATCAATTGAATTGTCCAGGATATTGAAATCGCACACTATTTAAGTTAGACTAAACCGCATAATTTATATTGAATATATACTGTTGAAAAAACGGAAATTTGAAAAAAAACTTTTTAGTAGCCTTGAAATAAAACTTGAAATGAGTTAAATTTTAATAAACAAAAGCCTGCTTGATTTGTCATATCAACGAACTCAGACCAATGAAAGAAATAATGTTACATGTTTATATACAGAATAGGGCAGGGGTGGGTAAATTTTTTCTACGGAGGGCCGCATTGAAAACTTGATTATTATCGGCGGGCAGCATATATATTTTGTTGACCTCAGTTACAATTTACAATGTATGATAATATGAATTAAAGAAATAATCATGTATTTGTCATTTTTTTCACATTCACACTCAATTACACATGCACATTACATTTTAAAATACGAACTAAAACAGCTGCTAATTTGGTTAAAAGACTTAACTATTCATAATTATTTCAAAAAAAGTTTATTGTTACCTGTCATAATAATTATGAAGACGACGGAACGTAATTTACATACGAGCTGACCCCAAAGTACTATTTTAATTAATAAGAAATATGTCACTGTTGGAAAATGTTCTTTAACTGTGGAACCAGTTTACTGGTTGTGATTCGCATGACTGCATTTAAATTGCATTCAGTCAACATCAGTCTTTTTTATTTTCATGCTAGAAAATCCTTGCTCACAACTGTATGTGGACCCAAATAGTGACAAAAGTTTGGCAGCAAAATTTTTTTAGGTGTGGAAATGCCGCTGATGGCAAATATCCTTAAAACTCCAGCAAAAAAAGACTGACCTGAACCTCTCCTTCAGATCATAATCTGTTTGTAGGTCAGGCAGCTTTAACTAATATTCTGGAGCCATAAAATCGATTTAATATCACTAGATTCAAATCAAATAGTCGGAATAAAATTTAAAAAATATAGCGAAAACTCCAAACAAAGTAAATTAACATCGACTTCGGATCGTAACATTACATGGGGATGGGCCGCATCATATACTCTAGCGGGCAGCATGCGGCCCGCGGGCCGTAGTTTGCCCACCCCTGGAATAGGGTATAATGGTATATATATATATATATATATATATATACATATATATATATATATATATATATATAATATGCTTATGTCTATGTATAAGGCGCATGTGCATATGCTCTACTATATGGCTACTTAACATATAGGGGCATCTTTACAAACTGTATTTACATGTAGGCCTCTGAGCTCAGTGATGTAGGCCTTAATGGTGGATGGCTTTAATCAGCGACGGATTTGGTGATGAGTTTCATTTTACTACACTTGAGAAATAGAGCTTATAAAATCACGATATCAATGCTTCTACATTTTATATGTAGCAGTTGAGTTGTAGGCATACATGTAAGGGTGGGATTAGGGGTGGGTGGGGGGGGGGAGATTTGCGATACATTTCAACGCTTGTCGCTGGAGTAGTGTAATAAAAACTATCACCAGTTTCAATAAAACCATCATACATTGCTCAAGGCCATCTGGCACATAGAATATTGCCCGTCTCAGTGGCCAGGTACACGGCTCAATACATTTCTGACAGCATCAGAAAAAAAATGCGAGCTGTTTCCAAAATATCTTGTCAGATATCGAGGGAAGACACGACTTTCATGGCCATTTTAAAATAAAACCGAAATGACTTATGCCTTGCAAGATAAAAAAAAATCTAAGTGTAGTGAGCGGTTTGCTTCTGCTAAATGTAGCGCTATAATCGGAATTTTAATGGCTTACAAAAACGTTGGCATCTGGCCACCGTCGATTGGTCTGCCAGTCAGGATAGTTTAGATTTTCTTCAAGCGTTCAAGCAAGCACAAATTCAGACTTATTTTTTTTTTTTAAAAAAAACCTTTCTACCGTCCTATTACTTCCTTGCGCCTATCACTTGTACAGTAAATGGTCCAGCAAGTCTGAGAACGGGAGAGAAATGTGTTTAACACGTAAAATGGGAGATAATCCTCAGGCATCACATTTCCACAACTGTCTCGGTGTTAAGTTCAGTAGCTGGAGACTACATACCAGATTGTACACCATGGTGTCACTACGTACCAGATTGTACACCATGGTGTCACTGATCCCATTTTAATTGATTAAAAGGTGTTCTTTTATTATATTCCTGCTCTGTCCCTCACGTTCTTCCCTCTAGATCCATCCCGTTTGTTCTATATACCCCCCCCATGACGATATCATCTTTCACCCCCATATATTCCCCTCCCCCACCACATAACCTGCCCCGGATTTCCATCGCAATTTTCATGTGTAAATAATAAATATGTACACTGCATGAGATATTAGAACTATATTCTTATCAAACTTTTTTTTTTCTTATTGTTTGATATTCTGAGACTTTTTGTTACGTTATTCTGACACTTTTTGTTACGTTATTCTGAGACTTCGTTCAAGTAGTCAGCTGATATCATAGTACATGATGTGTTCCATGATGTGTGGGTTACAATAACTGTTACAGACATGACAGGGTAGTAGCATGTTAAGACAATGGAGTGAAGCGTTTGTATGCATGTGTTCAGAGAATAATGTAGCGTCAATGTAAGACTAAATAAAGTGTATGTGCCCATTGTTAGGTATATGACTTGAAAAACAAATTTTGTAATTTTACAAGTGGCGTGCCAGATTTTGATGAGCTTTTATATAAAAATAATAAATACAACAAAAAATCATCTATTTTGTTGAAAAAGTTCACCCACCAAAACATTTTTTAGTTTAAAATAATCCTTTTGGCTCTTTTTACTGAAGTTTATTTTTACTTCAGTTGTTTACCATTAAAATTCTATTTCCTGTTCTACATGTTAGATTTTTCAATTATACTTGAGTTTGAATGATTATTTTAATTTTGCCTAATTTTATTCTTAAAAATTTCTTTAAAAAAGTCATCACTTTCCGTTGCTAAAAATAAGGACAAATGGGCGAGTAATTTGAAAAAAATTCAAAACACTCTTAAGAAAAGAAACAAAATTGGAATCGAGATCGAGCCATTGCTTTCACATTCAAGAATGCCAAAAGAGTGGATGACAATTGGTCGCTACATGGGCTTGGCCTCTATGGAAAAATCCAGATTGAAAAGAGTTGCAGCACTCAGGAAAGAAGTAGAGCTATTATGGAGCTTTTTAAATTTCCCAATACTGTCTTTGCGATCAGTGAGCAGAAAAATTGAAACTTTAATTAGAAGGTATAATGTTCATTTGAAAAAACCTATTGGTGAAATACGGGAGCAGTTTGATAAGTTATTTGATGTCACAAACAAAACTGGTCAATGGTTATGTGCTGAGGACAAAAAACTTTACGAAATACAAATTCAAAGTGGAGGTAAGATGGGATATACTACAACTAAAATTGCTAGTCAAAGTACAATTCATCCATCAAAACGGAAAATTGTTTGCAAAATTAATGAGGCACAACAACAAAAAAGCAGTTTTGAAAGTTCCAGTGATTCAAGTGATAACGATAATTCTCAAAGTAGCTCTGACGGTGCTGATGCAATGCTGTCATCCACAGAAAGCTTGGATCAAAGCACACATAAGAAACAATCACAGCAATCTTCTTCTAGTGCAGTTTCATTAGTTCAATCTGGGAAACTACCAGCTCGAAGAGCAGCATTAGTGAGCAAAGTTTGCATAAGTCCGGCGTAAAAATAGCAACTCCTTCTCAGTCAGGTGACTATCGAACTGTATTCGGAGAAGAAAGTAAACTAAAAGAAACATTAATAAATACTTGCGTAATAGCTTATGGAGTTTACATTTTGATGGTAAAATTATTAAGAAAAAAGAACACCAAGTAGTTGTATAAAAAATGAAGCAAAAGAAGTGAGGCTATCCGTCTTAGTTTTACCTGATGGCAAAGCTGCTACGATTGGATCTGCTATTCAAAAAGTTTTAGATGAATATAACTTATGGTCAGCTATAAAGATGATAGTGTCAGACACTACAAATGTTAATATATGGTCGAAGTCTGGTGTTGTGGTGAAACTTCAGAAACTGTTTGTTCAACATGGTGAGTCTGCACCAGTCTTTATAGGTTGTCAGCGCCATACACTTGATCGTGTTCTTAGACACGTGTGTGATGCCTTGCTCGGTGATTCAACTGAGTCTCCTAACATAAATTATCCATTTGTAAATAAGATACTTTAAGATTATGAAATGTTAAAAAAAGATTTTGAAAGTAAAACAAAGAAATGTGCTCCAATTTTAGAAAAACAGGAAATAGGTTGGAGAGATGATATGAAATTTTTGCACCATCTAATTTTCGTTTTTAAGCATTTTAAGAATTCTCAACAAATGCCGAAAGTTAATTTTAGCGCACTGCCTGGCCTCAGCAATGCCCGATGGAACTCTGGAGCAATTTTTGCATTGTTGGCTTTCATACTATTGGCTGATGAACTAAAGAACCTTCAGAAATAGTGTGAATTTATATGTGAACATTGGAGTGATGCCTGGTTTAGTGATCATAATTACAAAGCTCAACAATATGAACTTCTTTTCCATGCTGTTAATGATTATCCAAAAGGGTTGCGCTGTCTTCGAACTCATTGGTCTCAAAGTACATCTCCAATACTCACTCCACGTAGCAATGTTTGTGCAGAAAGAGCAATAAAAGTTCTGCAAGATATTATTCCCCTTTGCCACTCACCAGAGAAACTGAATTTACGTTTTATTTTTACAAATAAAAGTTTATGAAACAATACTTGAAATTATTAACAAATGTCAATTTTTCTAAAACTTCAAAATGTTTGGTGGGTGACATTTTTAAATTTTTTTAATAAATTTGATATGGTTTTGTGTTTTTACAATAAAAACTCATCTGTTGATGGTATGCCATACAAGTGTTGTTCTGAAGTCATATACCTAACTAAACACAGCCTGTCTGCTGTGTGTCTCCATAGACCTAACTAAACACAGCCTGTGTTTGTGTCACCCGGAGTAGACTCTAAAAATGCCATCACTTCTGTTCAAAATCCTGAACAGTTTACAAGTCGAAAAACTTCATAACGGAAATAAATTTATTAGATACCTGAGAATACAAACATGCTTTAGAATTCGAACGTCCGGCGTGTATTTTAAGAATTAGGAACTTTACGACTAAAAATTCGAGCTGAAAGTTGGATTCTATACGTCAGTACGGAAGATGCCGCCCCTGGTCAGGGGGGTAAATGTTGTGAAAAATTGAGGGTGTGATCGATAGCGACGGATCAATAAATCAATATATATATATATATGATTTTACAAAAAGTAGTTTAAAACTAGAACGATTTGTAATTCAAACGATAGTCAGGAATATCTGTCTGGATTGTCTAGATTGTGTGTCTAGATTGTCTAGATTCAGATTGTCTCTGAATTGTCTAGATTGTCTCTCAGGATTGTCTAGATTGTCTCTCTGAATTGTCTGGATTATCTGTCTGAATTGTCCGGATTGTCTACAACGGAATGATTCTCAGATATTGTTCTGAGATGCCCCTTTTCTATGGCAGAGGAAATGTTTTAACTAAGTATGTCCAATGGCAGCTTTGATCGCCAGCAATTATCTATTTACATCTCTTTTTTTTTTTTTTTTTTTTTTTGGGGGGGATAGGGTATTTATTGTGTGTGTGTGGGGGGGGGGTATTCATATAATTCAGGAAAAATAATTTTAAACCTGAACGAGTTGGAACTGGAATTTTTTAATTTGGGAAAAACTCATTCTGAGGTATCCCTGCACTGGACATCCAAAGTTCTGCCTCCCCTATTTACGCCGCTACTTTCAGGACTTACCGGTCATTCCTTGACCCCTTGGACAAGAAGTGTTGAATATGTATCGAAAGTGGAGATTTTTAAAAAGCAATAAGTGGCTAAATGTTTAAAACGAATAAAAGTGTATCTTGAAAAACTTGTTTGATTGTTGACTTGTTTTCCTGTTTACACTTTTACTGACACTCGAGATGACATGATACATCCCATGATACATCCCATGATACACATGATACATCCCATGATACATCCCATGATACACATGATACATCCCATGAAACATCCCATGATACACATGATACATCACATGATACATCACATGATACATCACACGATACATCACATGATACACATGATACATCACATAATACATCACATGATACATCACATGATACATTACATGATACACATGATACATCACATGATACATCACATGATACATTACATGATACACATGATACATCACATGATACATCACATGATACATCACATGATACATCACATGATACATCCCATGATACACATGATACATCACATGATACATCACATGATACACATGATACATCCCATGAAACATCCCATGATACACATGATACATCACATGATACATCACATGATACATCACACGATACATCCCATGATACACATGATACATCACATAATACATCACATGATACATCACATGATACATTACATGATACACATGATACATCACATGATACATCACATGATACATCACATGATAATCACATGATACACATGATACATCACATGATACATCACATGATACATCACATGATACATCACATGATACATCACATGATACATCACATGATACACATGATACATCACATGATACATCACATGATACATCACATGATACACATGATACATCACATAATAAATCACATGATACATCACATGATACATCACATGATACAACACATGATACATCACATGATACATTATATAACCTACACTTACGGCCCTCCGCCCCGCTTGTGACACTCGCCCTCGTCCCTGCAGTTGCCCCAGTCCTTGAGTACTCACGCGAACCGCTAAGGGTGCCTCTGCTTTACTTTACTCACATATTTTTTTTTAATTCAATGTTTGTGGAGCAACATTAAATTACTTTTGCTTAACAACCATTTGTTGACATTCTGTTTCCATCAACGATCATGTTGGTGTAATTAATTCATTTCTTTTCTCTTCTCATGGCCATGGGATACATTAAAATTGCAATTGTTGGTTTCACCTTTCAATGTTTGGATTTCTTCAGACAGGTGCAGGTAACTATGGGAATAACAAGGGACATAAATTACGCCCAGTAGAGAAAGGTAAATTTTCTTAATAATAACATGATTTTTTTTCGTGTTCAAAGATGGTGAATAAAGTTGGTTACATTGTTAAATAAATTTATATTTTCTTGAAATAGTCTGTGAGATTGTTGATAGATTTATATTTTCTTTGAATAGTCTGTTAGATTGCTGATAGATTTATATATTCTTTGAATAGTCTGTTAGATTGTTGATAGACTTATATTTTCATAACATAGACTCAACCTGACTCAAGAAACTCCTGAACTATCAGGTCAGTGACCTATATAGTTGCCCGCATTGTCACTGACTGTAATATTATAAGTATCATACTTTCATTGACTGTAATGTTACAAGTACCCAACTTTCGACTGACTATAATGTTGTAAGTGCCCAACTTTCGACTGACAATAATGTTGTAAGTGCCCAACTTTCGACTGACTATAATGTTGTAAGTGCCCAACTTTCGACTGACTATAATGTTGTAAGCACTGGCGGCGGAGCAGGGGGGGCAGGGGGGCAGCTGCCCACCCCCAAAAACTTTTAAGGGGTGGCGGCGCCCCCCCTTGAATTTCCAGTCTGCCCCCCCCCCTAAAATTTTATCTTTTTTAACTTTGTAATTCATTTTAGTTTATATGTATTATTTTCATTTTCATTATTCATTTGATTTATTTTCTTAAATTTAATATTTGAAAGAAATTATAATTAATTGATATTTTACAGTAATCACATTATTGAGAGTTGTTGTGGCATATTTTAAAACTAGTTGCAAGTACACGACTTTGCCCGGGTTTAAAATAATGTTTTCTGTTTATTTAAGAAGCGTAATTTGACGTTTAATTAGGATTTAAAATAAGACGCGTAAAAAAGGATTTATTTGCATGCAATAAAAGGGTACATTTATCTTAAAGCAATGTGATACACAACATTTTTGGCAGTTCCTCTCTCTCTTCCTCCCCTCCCTCCCTCTTTCCCTCTTTCCCTCCCTCTTTCCCCTCCCTCTCTCTCCCTCTTTCCCTCCCTCCCTCCCTCTCTCCCTCTCTCCCTCTTTCTCCCTCCCTCTTTCTCTCTCTCTCTCTCTTAGGCATGACTGAAGCAAAACATGACAATTTCTATGTATGAAGGAATGGAATGTAATAATGTAGTAACTAATGTGATATTTGGTTCCCCGTACCGATCATATTTATAGTAAGTTAGCTATGTGGGAGAGAAGCTCGTAAAACCTGAAATCGGGGTAAAAGTTTGCCAATTTTCATGTGTTTGATATCCAAAATAATTAATTACAATTAAAGTACCCATTGAGATGGAACGAAACCTGTTTAAGAACATTCCCCATGTAATTGTGTGTACGTGTACCCAGTGGCGCAACCAGCAAAAAATGCTGGGGGGGGGCTCACATATTGAAAAAAGACAGTCTTTTTTGTAACTTTATAACGTAAATTATGTATTGATGATTTGGCCTGGGGGGGGGGCGGCTAAAGCCCCCCACCCCTCCTGGTTGCGCCACTGCGTGTACCAAATTTCACGTTATTTGGTTGTTTGGATCTTGAGTTTTAAGGGAACAGACAGACAGATAGCAAATGCGTCTTATAAGTATAGAGAAGTATTGCCATCTACCGAATGACGGCAAATGTAATTTTTAAAGAAAATACAATTATTTATTATCTTTTCATAAATTACTTTTTGTTTATTGAGTTTCCCGTTCCCGGTTTCATATTCATCATCATTCATGATAATTATCAGTAATTTTTTGATCTAATTTCACTATAAATTTTGTAAACAAAGTGACATTACGAATCAGTTGACGACAGAAGTGCTCAATATTCACTTTTATTTTTTTTTTCAATATATTATTTTTTAACAATATCGATTAAATACTTGCTACAGAATTACTATATTCTATTATAGAATTAAGGGGGTAAAGTTTGTCTTTCGGTCATATTTTGTCTTGCCCCTCCTTAAATTTTCAAGGGGGGGGGGGCGGCGCCCCCTCTTGAATTTTGGCTTGCCCCCCCCCCCTAAAATATTTCGTTCCGCCGCCGGTGGTTGTAAGTATCCAACTTTCGACTGACTATAATGTTGTAAGTACCCACCAGTGGCGTAAAAAGTGCCGCCAGGGGCGGACCGTAAGAGTTCCACCCCATTTTCAAAATCGGAACGCCTGACAAGTGTTAATAACTTAAAAAACTGAAATATATATATATATACTCCCATCGTGGCAGAGTTATCGCTTTAACTACTTCCGGTAGATGCCGCTCCTTCTCTGCACCAAATAAATGTAAATAATGTTGTTTTTCTAGAGATACAATGGTGACCATGGAGGAAACATGTCTACCCCTCATTAATATCCTTATTACACATGTAAGACCATCAGAAACGAAAATACAAGCTGATGTTTAATACAAGCTGATGTTTAATACAAGCTGATGTTTAATACAAGCTGATGTTTAAAACAAAACAAAAAAAAAATGTTTCGTTCAATTTGCACCGTCAGAATATTGACGTGTACATCTATTTTTAGATTGTTGATTGCCAAGAGAACTTTCTAACTTGATTCGCCCCCTCCTCCCCTCTCACACACACACACTATACTCCCTCACACCTCGGGAGGTCTTCAATCTCTGTATCTCTATCCCGCCCGCTCACCCCCAACTGCATGTAACATTTTTCGTTATTTTTTGTTCGTTTTATACCTCAAACTGTATATTTTGATTTCACTTCCATGTCATTGTGATAAAAACTTCAACCTGAAGTTCGACAGCACAAAAAAGGTTGAATAACAACAACAGGTGTAACAGAGAAAATATACATCCATGCAGAGGCGGCTTCATCAGTTGGCGGGGTCTAGGGAAGTCTAGGCGAATATTTTTGAGTGACATTGGGCTGGTTTAAAGCACACACCACGTAATTTAATAGCCACTTTATGATCCATTCGAGCCCATTTCGGTACGTTTGGGCCACATTTCGGTCAGTATTAGTCACATTTCGGTCAGTTTGAAACACATTTCGGTCAGTTTGAGGCACATTTCGGTCAGTTTGAGGCACATTTCGGTCAGTTTGAGGCACATTTCGGTCAGTTTGAAACACATTGTAGTCAATTCTAGAAGTATTGAAAAAAATACAATAAATAAAAGGGGATGAAATGTGGAGTCACACGAAGCTCGACATTAGTTTTACCTTTGTGATAGCCACATCCATCCTCCCATCCATATCCCTATAATGTATTAGGCCATCATTGCCCTTCTCCCATCCGGGTATAAGCATCCCCTATAATGTGTTAGGTCATCATTGCCCTTCTTCCATCCATATCCCTATAATGTATTAGGTCATCATTGCCCTTCTCCATCCATATCCCTATAATGTAGTAGGCCATCATTGCCCTTCTCCCATCCATATCCCTATAATGTATTAGGCCATCATTGCTGGCCTTCTCCCATCCACATCCCTATAATGTATTAGGTCATCATTGCCCTTCTCCCATCCATATCCCTATAATGTATTTGGCCATCATTGCCCTTCTCCCATCCATATCCCTAAAATGTATTAGGTCATCATTGCCCTTCTCCCATCCATATCCCTATAATGTATTAGGCCATCATTGCCCTTCTTCCATCCATATCCCTATAATGTATTAGGGCCTTCATTGCCCTTCTCCCATCCATATCCCTATAATGTATTAGGTCATCATTGCTCCCTCTCTCCCATCCATATCCCTATAATGTATTAGGTCATCATTGCCCTTCTCCCATCCATATCCCATTAATGTATTAGGCCTTCATTGCCCTTCTCCCATCAATATCCCTATAATGTATTTGGCCATCATTGCCCTTCTCCCATCCATATCCCATTAATGTATTAGGCCATCATTGCCCTTCTCCCATCCATATCCCATTAATGTATTAGGCCATCATTGCCCTTCTCCCATCCATATCCCATTAATGTATTAGGCCATCATTGCCCTTCTCCCATCCATATCCCATTAATGTATTAGGTCATCATTGCCCTTCTCCCATCCATATCCCATTAATGTATTAGGCCATCATTGCCCTTCTCCCATCCATATCCCTATAATGTATTAGGTCATCATTGCCCTTCTCCCATCCACATCCCTATAATGTATTAGGTCATCATTGCCCTTCTCCCATCCACATCCCTATAATGTATTTGGCCATCATTGCCCTTCTCCCATCCATATCCCTATAATGTATTTGGCCATCATTGCCCTTCTCCCATCCACATCCCTATAATGTATTAGTTCATCATTGCCCTTCTCCCATCCATATCCCTATAATGTATTAGTTCATCATTGCCCTTCTCCCATCCATATCCCTATAATGTATTAGGTCATCATTGCCCTTCTCCCATCCATATCCCTATAATGTATTAGATCATCATTGCCCTTCTCCCAACCATATCCCTATAAATAATGTATTTGAATAGTTTATTTCAGTTATAACAAAAGTTAGCTGTTGTAGACCTCCTCCGTACGGTGCTTTTCAGGCGCAGGGCGTTGGGCGGTCGCCCCCATTGCCAGCCTCTATGGCCGACACGGTATATACTAACTAGCAAATATGTACCCGGTCTTTGCACGGTTTGGGCCCCAGATGATTTTCAAACCCTCTTCTCACAATTCTATGACACTGTCACTAAGTGCCCGCGTAATAATACGAAAATGTGAACGTAAATGTGGTAGGAAAATACACGTACACAAATCCACATGTTTTTAGAGATCATGTCGCCAAATATTAAAAATTACATCCTGATGTTAATAGAACATCTGTTTCTATGTAGGATAATAAAAAAAGAAAAGATGCTCAAACTAAAATACAGATTTGGTTCAACAAAAATAATGTAAAGTATAGCTTCGCTTAAGACCCAAACATACATATTGAATCTGACAAATCTGGAAGCTTTAGATCCATGAATGCTGTCTGTGACTTTTGCCAACATTTTGCGGTTTTCCCGCAATTTATTCACATGATACTCTTCAATATCTCGTCATGTTCTTTTGTGGTGGAGACTTCTAATCTGTGTCTACACCTCAAATTCACATTGCTTGTACGTTCCATATTCTCTACAGCAGACTTTTACCTATATCGGCTTATGATCGGAGAAACTCATAATATTTTTTTTCCGAACTTTATTAAAATCAGTTTTTAGTAGAAATGTATGCAGAAATTTAAATCCTAGAGACTAAGTTTACATAGGACTAAATGAGAAGAAACTACCAGCTGAATATCACGTGCACTTGAAAGATGGTATCGACTAGTTGACACTATCATCTCTCATAACTAGGTCAACTTGTGATATTTCCATCATCGTTCACCGGAGGACATCGGTATAAGTACCCAAGACCTCATGACTTACGTCCGTCATTATGACCACCCTGACCTATGCATTACATTCACTTGCAATCAGTGCTCGATTTAACAAATAACCAGTGCCGGGGATGAAAAATTATTTCTGCAGAGCCGGAGATAAATGTCTATGATTTCATCCCCGGCTAGGATATATTAGCTAAAGCAGAGCCGGGGATGGCAGGTCTGTCTCAGTGCCGGGGATATCCCCGGCATCCCCGGCGGTCAATCGAGCCCTGCTGGCAATATTTAAAGTTCACCAACTGGGACACAAACCTCGCTATCGCCACCACCTTATTAGTCGTGTATTTCATCTGAAAATATGACAAAATGGCGGACTTGCTCACTTAGGTTAAAACTTTCAACTGATCATAGAGTGGGAAAAGCGCAGTTTTATCAAGCACACATTCTGTTGTGACTAGTGGATATGATTAAAAATCATATGATTATGCCAGCCGTAATTGATCAAGTGATCCAACTTGATTCACGGCATCTGTTGACCTCAAACTATCAACTCTCCCTATATTCAGCAAGAGGTACCCGCTTCCCTTCGTCTCAGAAACTAAACAGATGAAGTATCTATAGTCATAAAAGTTTCTTATATTTTAACTCGCTTTACAAACACTTATATTCCTTCTGTTACATAAGTTTAATTCAGAACTTCTCCACTGAAAAGCGCGGGTATTTTGCTAGTATACTTTATATAATTTACTTATTTTACTTTGTGGTAAACTGATTTGTTGTTGCGGGATTAATTCCTGCCGTGTTCACGTTTCCCGTCTTGCCTTCAAGACCAATGAACTATATAGGCTATGGTGGGGCACAACAAAACCCTTCCATTTATGGTTTAAAGGATTATTTCATCTAAGAGATGAACATATCTTACTTAACAATAATCTCTAAGTCAATATGTAGATAAAGGTTTTGTTCATTGTACAAAATATAATCTGTCTTCTAAACAAATATTCAAATGTCTTGTTTGTAACATTTTTATTCGGTTATAAATTAAAATTCTTACATTTTAAATCTGATTTACTATCAACAAATTGCACAATTACTTTTATTTAAAATATTCATTACAGGAAAATAATGCGCACCAAATATAGTCTCTTTTCAGAACTATGCTATGCACGCTCTAGGGAAATAGTTCGATAAAGTGACTAGAAATAATGTCAGAAATTAAAACACTTCAATATCTACATCTGGAAAGGATGAAAGAAAAATTAAAAAATATTGTAACGTCCCGGTACAAAACTATGTGTGGCAGTGTGGTGGCAGTGTGGTGGTAGTGTGGTGACAGTGTGGAGGTAATGTGGTGACAGTGTGGTGACACTGTGGTGGTAGTGTGGTGACACTGTGGTGGTAGTGTGGTGACAGTGTGGTGACAGTGTGGTGGTAGTGTGGTGGTAGTGTGATGGCAGTGTGGTGATAGTGTGGTAAATAGTGTGGTGGTAGTGTGGTGGCAGTGTGGTGGTAGTGTGGTGACAGTGTGGTGACAGTGTGGTGGTAGTGTGGTGACAGTGTGGTGACAGTGTGGTGGCAGTGTGGTGACAGTGTGATGGCAGTGTGGTGGCAGTGTGGTGGTAGTGTGGTGGCAGTGTGGTGACAGTGTGGTGGCAGTGTGGTGACAGTGTGGTGACAGTGTGGTGGTGAGTGTGGTGGTGGTAGTGTGATGGCAGTGTGGTGATAGTGTGGTGACAGTGTGTGGTGGTAATGTGGTGGTAGTATGGTGGCAGTGTGGTGGTAGTGTGGTGGTAGGTGTGGTGACAGTGTGGTGGTAGTGTTGTTGGCATTTGTGGTGGCAGTGTGGTGGTGTGTGGTGGTAGTGTGGTGGTAGTGTGGTGACAGTGTGGTGGCAGTGTGTGGTGGTAGTGTGGTGGTAGTGTGGTGGTAGTGTGGTGACAGTGTGGTGGCAGTGTGGTGGTAGTGTAATTGTAGTGTGGTGGTAATGTGGTGGCAGTAAGGTGACTGTGATGGCAGTGTGGTGGGCAGGTGGTGTAGGTGGTAGTGTGGGTGGCAGTGTGGTGACAGTGTGGTGGCAGTGGTGGTGACAGTGTGGTGCAGTGTGGTGGTAGTGTGGTGGTAGTGTGGTGGCAGTGTGGTGATAGTGTGGTGACAGTGTGTTTGTAATGTGGTGGTAGTATGGTGGCAGTGTGGTGGTAGTGTGGTGGTAGTGTGGTGGCAGTGTGGTGACAGTGTGGTGACAGTGTGGTGACAGTGTGATGGTAGTGTGGTGGTAGTGTGATGGCAGTGGTGATAATTGTGGTGACAGTGTGGTGGTAGTGTGGTGGCAGTGTGGTGGTAGTGTGGTGGCAGTGTGAGGTGACAGTGTGGTGGTAATGTGGTGGTAGTGTGGTGGCAGTGTGGTGGTAATGTGGTGGTAAGTGTGGTGGCAGTGTGGTGGTAGTGTGGTGACAGTGTGGTGGTAGTGTGGTGGTAGTGTGGTGGCAGTGTGGTGGTAATGTGGTGGTAGTGTGGTGGTAGTGTGGTGACAGTGTGGTGGGTAGGTGGTGGTAGTGGGGTGGTAGGGTGGAGGTAGTGGGTGTGGCACAGTGGTGGCAGTGTGGGTGGTGATTTTGGTGGTAGTGTGCAGACAATGTGGCAGGTAATGTGGCGGTAGTGTGGTGACAGTGTGGTGGCAGTGTGGTGGTAGTGTGGTGGTAGTGTGGTGACAGTGTGGTGGCGTGTTGTAAGCAGTGTGGTGTTAGTCTGGTGGTAGTGTGGTGACAGTATGGTGGTAATGTGGTGGTAGGTGTGGGTGTGGTGAGGTGGCATTGTGGTGGTAGTGTGGTGGTAGTGTGGTGACAGTGTGGTGGCAGTGTGGTGGTAGTGTGGTGGCAGTGTTGTGGCAGTGTGGTGATAGTCTGGTGGTAGTGTGGTGACAGTGTGGTGGTAATGTGGTGGTAGTGTGGTGGCAGTGAGGGTGGCATTGTGGTGGGTAGTGTGGTGGTAGTGTGGTGGCATTGTGGTGGTAGTGTGGTGGTAGTGTGGTGACAGTGTCGTGGTAATGTGGTGGTAGTGTGGTGGTAGTGTGGTGGTAGTGTGGTGACAGTGGGGTGACAGTGTATTGACAGTGTAATTTGGCTGTATGGTGGCAGTGTGTTGGTAGTGTGGTGGCAGTGTGGTGGTAGTGTGGTGGCAGTGTGGTGGTAGTGTGGTGTTAGTGTGGTGACAGTGTGGTGGCAGTGTGGTGACAGTGTGGTGGTAATGTGGTGGTAGTATGGTGGCAGTGTGGTGGTAGTGTGGTGACAGTGTGGTGGTAGTGTGGTGACATTGTGTGGTGGTAGTGTGGTGGCAGTGTGGTGATAGTGTGGTGGTAGTGTGGTGACAGTGTGGTGGTAATGTGGTGGTAGTTTGGTGGCAGTGTGGTGGCAGTGTGGTGGTGTAGTGTGGTGGTAGTGTGGTGACAATGTGGTGGTAATGTGGTGGCAGTGTGGTGGCAGTGTGGTGGCAGTGTGGTGGTGGTGTGGTGGTAGTGTGGTGACAATGTGGTGGTAATGTGGTGGCAGTGTGGTGGCAGTGTGGTGGTAGTGTGGTGGTAGTGTGGTGACAGTGTGGTGGTAATGTGGTGGTAGTGTGGTGGTAGTGTGGTGGTAGTGTGGTGACAGTGTGGTGGCAGTGTGGTGGTAGTGTGGTGGTAGTGTGGTGACAATGTGGTGGTAATGTGGTGGTAGTGTGGTGACAGTGTGGTGGCAGTGTGGTGGTAGTGTGGTGGTATTGTGGTGACAGTGTGGTGGTAGTGTGGTGGCAGTGTGGTGGTAGTCTGAGGGTAGTGTGGTGACAGGTGGTGGTAATGTGGTGGTAGTGCGGTGGCAGTGAGGTGGCAGTGTGGTGGTAGTGTGGTGGTAGTGTGGTGACAGTGTCGTGGTAATGTGGTGGTAGTGTGGTGGTAGTGTGGTGGTAGTGTTGTGGCGGTGTGGTGGTAGTGTGGTGACAGTGTGGTGGTAATGTGGTGGTAGTGTGGTGGCAGTGTGATGGTAGTGTGGTGACAGTGTGGTGGTAGTGTGGTTGCAGTGTGGTGGTGGTATGTCAAGTCTGGATGTTCTCTGTTCAATGATGTGGATTTCTATACTGCACAACTGAAAATACTTTTATTTATATGCATATAAGTAGATCTGTGTATATGTTTGTGTGCTTGAGGCAATGAAATCTCTCACATTTTAAAGCGACACATATTATTATTATCTCAGTGAAAAGTGCTGTTATAGAATCAAATATTTATATTTAAACAAGGATAGACTATGAACACAAAAAATCTAACGCTTATTTCCGACATCTACTGAGTCTGTAATAATTCCTTATAATAGAATGTTACCAGTAACTCAATCAGTAACAAATACGTGAGTGTGTGGTAACCACCAGCTGTACATCCTGTACACCACTTTACCGTGTGATCCCACCAGTACGCCATTATTACTTCAGGAATGTGGTACAGGGGCAGAGTCGCCCAGACATGAAAATATTTCCTTCATGACTGTCTTATTTTCGGAATGCTTGCCCCTTACAACAAAGTGACTCACGAACGTCTGGCAGATTTACTCCCTCTTACCTTCCCCCCTTCCCCCACCCCACTACCCAAAGATAAGTAAAGCGTAGTAAAACTTACAGATCAGGTGTTGCTAGAATGCTTTACGTAAGGTTGGTCGGTGTTTTTCGGGCATCGGCGGTTTTTTAATTCAATTAGTGGGTTATAGTATTTTTAGAGATCTCTAACTGGGTTAATACAATGTACCGGTTAATACAGTGTGCCGGTTAATACAATGTACCGGTTAATACAATGTGCCGGTTAATACAATGAGCCGGTTAATACAATGTACCGGTTAATACAATGATTGGTTAATGACAATGTACCGGTTAACACAATGTGCCGGTGTATTACAATGTGCCGGTTAACACAATGTACCGGTTAATACAATGTGCCGGTTAATACAATGTACCGGTTAATACAATGTGCCGGTTAATACAATGTTCCGTTTAATACAATGTACCGGTTAATACAATGTGCCGGTTAATACAATGTGCCGGTTAATACAATAAGTAATAAAGACTTAAAAAGTCTACAAATAATAGGAATGTGGATATTTCTTTTTTCAAATTTGGCGGGTTTTTTTTATGGGCTTCTTATTGAGCTTTTGCGGTTTTCATTAAAAACTGTCTGGTAACACCGGATCCAGATGCCCGCAAAGGATACGTAAAAAAATCTGGCACAACATAAACAAAATCATTTTTTTACAGCGCAAATGTTACGAAAAATTCTTCTTTAATTTTTTTTTTAAAAAGTGTCCATGTCATACATGTAACATGTCTATGTTTATCTTGTCCATGTAATACATGTAACATGTCTATGTTTATCTTGTCCATGTGCAATACATGTAACATGTCTATGTTTATCTTGTCCATGTAATACATGTAACATGTTTAGTGTTTATCTTGTCCATGTAATACATGTAACATGTCTATGTTTATCTTGTCCATGTAATATGATGTAACATGTCTATGTTTATCTTTTCCATGTAATACATGTAACATGTCTATGTTTATCTTGTCCATGATAAATACATGTAACATGTCTATGTTTATTGGTAATGTGGTGTAGGGTAGACACTGTGGTGGTAGTGTAGTGGCAGTGGTGGTAGTGTGGTGACAGTGGTGGCAGTGTGGTGGTAATGGTAGTGTGGTGGCAGCAGGTGGTGGTATGTCAAGTCTGGATGTTCTCTGTTCAATGATGTGGATTTCTTGCTGCACAACTGAATATACTTTTATTAAATGCATATAAGTAAATATGTGTATATGTTTGTGCGTGAAGCTTGCGTAATCAAATTTCACATTTTAAAGCTACTCATATTATAGTTATTTCAATGAAAAGTGCTGTTATATAATCAAATATTTATATTTAAACAAGGATAGACTATGAACCAAAAAATATAACGCTTATTTCCGACATCTCCTGATTCTGTAATAACTCCTTATAATAGAATGTTACCAGTAACTCAATCAGTAACAAATACGTGAGTGTGTGGTAACCACCAGCTGTACATCCTGTACACCACTATACCGTGTGATCCCACCAGTACGCCATTTTCCAGGAATGTGGTACAGGCAGGAGTCGCCCAGACATGAAAATATTTCCTTCATGACTGTCTAATGTTCGGAATGCTGTCTTTACAACAAAGTGACTCACGAACGTCTGGCTGATTTACCCCTCATTTTACCCCACCCCTACCCAAAGATAAGTAAAGCGTAGTAAACTTATAGATCAGTGTTGCCAGAATGCTTTACGCAAGGCTGGGCGGTGTTTTTCGCATCGGCGGTTTTTTAATTCAATTATGGGTTGGCGGTATTTTGGCGATCTCAACTGTTAATACAATGTACCGGTTAATACAATGTACCGGTTAATACAATGCCGGTTAATACAATGTAACGGTTAATACAATGTGCCGGTTAATACAATTGCCGGTTAATACAATGTGCCGGTTAATGCAATGTAACGGTTAATACAATGTGCCGGTTAATACAATGTGCCTGTTAATACAATAAGTAATAAAGACTTAAAAAGTCTACAAATAATAGGAAATGTGGATATTTCTCTTTTTCAAATTTGGCGGGTTTTTTTGGCGGCTTCTCATTGAGCTTTGCGGTTTTCAAAAACTGTCTGGCAGCACTGATCCCGATGCCCGCAAAGGATACGTAAAAAAATCTGGCACAACATAAACAAAATCATTTTTTTACAGAGCAAATGTTACGAAAAATTCTTCTTTAATTTTTTTTTAAAAGTGTCCATGTAATATGTAACGTGTCTATGTTTATCTTGTCCATGTAATACATGTAACATGTCTATGTTTATCTTGTCCATGTAATACATGTATTTATGTCTATGTTTATCTTGTCCATGTAATACATGTAACATGTCTATGTTTATCCTGATCATGTATTTATGTCTATGTTTATCTTGTCCATGTAATACATGTAACATGTCTATGTTTATCTTGATCATGTATTTATGTCTATGTTTATCTTGTCCATGTAATACATGTAACATGTCTATGTTTATCTTCAATTTCGTATATTGAATTTTAATGTTTGGTGGTATTATAAACTAGCTGTACGAATTCAATATTTAAATCGAACATTATTTGATTTTTGAATTCATGTATTTTGAAAACAACCGAGAATTCTGAATTAACTCAGATATCCCGGAAGTAAATCTGTAAAAAAACTAAGTTATTCACAAACTAAAAGTAAAACTTTTGCTTATGATACAATAAACTTGAATAAACGCAATACACACAGAAACACTGTTTATTGCAAATGTAGTAACTTCTCTAAATGAACATTTAAGAAAACGTATATCTGTTTTTTGTTAAATTGTTGGGGGAAAGGGGGGGAGAATTCGCCTTAGACTGTGAAAGAATGTTCACGTTTGGTAGCCAGTTCAAAAGTCTTGGGGTGAAAAATGATGTTACATGCTATGTCAATCTGGCAAGTTTCAAGGTTTGAAAAAAACCTGGCGTGACACGATCTAACATTAAATAAATTGAACGTGTGTGAGGGTGATCACATGGGCAAATACCCCGCCAAACCTACACTAACTAATGTCGGTGGAGACACTGCTCAGCCCCTGCACATAGCATCTTCCTTTTTTTCCAGGGTGAAAAAGCACTTCCCTCTTGGTGTTTTCTTTTGATTTTTTTTTATGCAGACGCACCAGACATGGCGGCTTAGAGAGGAAGTGAGACCATGAATGTATTTACATCTTGTTAGCGTTGCTTGTTTATGTCACAGAATGACGTAACTGTCTAGGCGAGATGTCACACTTTCGATTGTTTCCATCCATCTTACACAATGTTACAGGCTTCATCTTGATGTCAATATTATTTTTTTCATATACATAATGACATTGTACATTTACATATAAGATGACTGGTCATATAGCAATCTTTGACAGTGCATGTCTTAATGTATGTCAAATATATTTTTTTTTAAAAGATAATATTAAAAGACTAAATACTGATGTACACTCTTGATACATCAGAACTTTAAGTAGGCAGTACCAAATTGTACACAGATTAACAAACACTTTTTCTATTTTTAATTTATCTAACACGTAGCCATGTATGCATAAACGAAAATAATAATAGTGTATACACATACATGTACACTTTATTTTGCATATAGACCACTAGCACATATTATCATACACATAAATGTTAACATTATATTGCATATAGACCTATACTAGCACATATTATCATACACATAAATGTACACTTTATATTACATATATAGACCTATACTAGCACATATTATCATACACATAAATGTACACTTTATATTGCATATAGACCTATACTAGCACATATTATCATACAAATACATCAATTTATATGTATTTTTACATCATTACATGTATATGCTCACATCTTTGTCTCAATATTTCATAAGTCATATAATATTGTACCCATATAGTATTCTGTACCCATTTCATTAAAAATATAGAAATATGTACCCATGTCATTTATCATATAGAATTATGTACCCATTGCATTAATCATATAAGCACTTTGTACCCATTTCATTAAACATATGTAGTATTATATACGCATTTTATTAAAATATAGTATTGTACCCATTCCATTAAACATATAGTACTGTACCCATTCCAATAAACGTACAGTATAGTACCCATTCCATTAAACATATAGTATTACTGAAATTGTACCCATTCCATTAAACATATAGTATTGTACTGAAATTGTACCCATTCCATTAAACATATAGTTGGTATTCTGTACCCATTTGGATCCACACATATACTGATTCAAAGACATTACAAAAATCAATAAGAATGGGGGGGAAATAACAATCGTGGCTGTGTTGAGAAATGAATGAATCCATTGTGAAACATAATTTATTCACTCTTCATGAACATGTAATGCTGTCAGTCACCGACGGTTTATTTCACACCAAGAGACTGCCCCTTTAGACCCGGTTGTCGTTCTTAGATTCTTCAACTTCTAGTCTTTAAGGTGTTTTGTTTGGTGCTTCATTTGTTTTTCTTTTTTTTTACAATGGCTTTCTGTTATATTTAACAATGGCTTTCTATTATATATAACAATGGCTTTCTTATATATTTAACAATGGCTTTCTATTATATTTAATAATGGCTTTTTATTATATATAACAATGGCTTTCTTTTTATATTTAACAATGGTTTTCTTTTATATTTAACAATTTCTTTCTTATTTAACAATCGCTTTGTTATTTTCCTCACCTTGGCTGACCGTCTGGTCTGTAGTATACAGTCGGCCTAGGACGAGGTGAGTGTTGCCGGTCATAACTCTTAGAGAAAATGCATTTATATATATATATATATATATATATATATATATATATATATATATATATATATATATATATATAAGTGGGTAAGTTCAGCCAAACTCGGTTTACGAATGACTTAACTTTCCAGTGTTTCACAAAACGAACATTTTTAAACAATATTTGCTTTGATATACGAACAATACTTTGCAAGACGAACAAAATTCCTTAAAATAATTCTTAACTGGATATGCAAGCAACGTTTTGCTGTCTAGTATATTCTCGTAGTTTTCTGCTAAGCGTTCTTCTCTTATAACTCAACGCGCTTTACTTGTATAATGTATATATGTATGAGCAAATATTGAGCATTTATAAATACATGAAGTGTTTATTGAACATTTTTATTCAAATATAAGTTGAACCTTTTTTTTCTGTGTTTTTAATTCAAACAACTTGGTTCATTAACTTTCAAAAAAGGTTTTAGGATGTGGCAACTTATATACGACAGACGCCGCCAATGTAAGAAATCGAGTTTGTGAGGATCAGTGATTGATCAACCCGTATGATATGAATTACGAACATGTGACTCAAGACTAGAACGATTTGTAATTCGAACGTTAGCCCAATGAAACAAATTGTGATTCTGGTGTATAGTTGTACCTTAGTACGGTAGATGGTGATCTTGGGACAAAATATAGGGAGAATATTGTTTGTGGAAATAATGTACACTGTACACTAGTACAACTGGGTGGACAGGTTAAAAAAGATGGGTTAAGCTAGTCTGGCTTAAAATGCTTCATTGTGTTGTCAGTAAATGTGTAAAGTATGTGTGTCAGTAAATGTAAAGTATGTGTCAGTAAATGTGTAAAGTATGTGTGTCAATAAATGTGTAAAGTATGTGTGTCAGTAAATGTGTAAAGTATGTGTGCCAGTATATGTATAAAGTATGTGTGTCAGTAAATTATGGGGAAGTTTTGGATAGCCATGGTTTATTCCTAACATCACTTGTCTCTCAAATGTTTTTTCATGATTCTGCCCTGGGACTTGGGGGTCTAACAACTTTTTTGTGTCATGTCAACTTACTTATGTCTCTGTTGTCACTAGCGTGTAGAGTATGTGTGTCTGTAAGGTTGTGTGTGTCTGTAAGGCTGCCTGTGTCATGTCAACTTACTTATGTCTTTGTTGTCACTAGCGTGTGAGAGTATGTGTGTCTGTAAGGTTGTGTGTGTCTGTATGTTGTGTGTGTCTGTAAGGTTGCCTGTGTCATGTCAACTTACTTATGTCTCTGTTGTCACCAGCGTGTGAGAGTATGTGTGTCTGTAAGGTTGTGTGTGTCTGTAAGGTTGTGTGTATCTGTAGGTGTGTGTGTCTGTAAGGTTGTGTGTGTCTGTAAGGTTGCCTGTGTCTGTAAGGTTGCCTGTGTCATGTCAACTTACTTATGTCTCTGTTGTCACCAGTGTGAGAGTATGTGTGTCTGTAAGGCTGTGTGTGTCTGTAAGGTTGTGTGTGTCTGTAAGGTTGTGTGTGTATGTAAGGTTGTCTGTGTCTGTAAGGTCTCTGTGTCTGTAAGGTTGTGTGTGTCTGCAAGGTTGCCTGTGTCATGTCAACTTACTTATGTCTCTGTTGTCACCAGCGTGTGAGAGTATATGTGTCTGTAAGGTTGCCTGTGTCTGTAAGGTTGTGTTTGTCTGTAAGGTTGTGTCTGTCTTTGAATGAAGTTGTGTGTGTGTCTGTGAGTGAGGTTGTGTGTGTCTGTGAGTGAGGTTGTGTGTGAGTGAGGTTGTGTGTCTGTGAGTGAGGTTGTGTGTGTGTCTGTGAGTAAGGTTGTGTGTGTCTGTGAGTGAGGTTGTGTGTATCTGTGAGTAGGTATTGTCTGTGAGCGAGGTTGTGTGTGTCTGTGAGTGAGGTTGTGTGTGTCTGTGAGTTAGGTGTATGTGTCTGTGAGTTAGGTGTATGTGTCTGTGAGTGAGGTGTGTGTGTCTGTGAGTGAGTTGTGTGTATCTGTGAGTAGGTATTGTCTGTGAGTGAGGTTGTGTGTGTCTGTGAGTGAGGGTGTGTGTGTCTGTGAGTTAGGTGTATGTGTCTGTGTATATGTGTCTGTGAGTGAGGTTGTGTGTGTCTGTGAGTGAGGTTGTGTGTATCTGTGAGTGTAGGTATTGTCTGTGAGTGAGGTTGTGTGTGTCTGTGAGTTAGGTATGTGTCTGTGAGTGAGGTTGTGTGTGTCTGTGAGTGAGGTTGTGTGTGTGTCTGTGAGTGAGGTTGTGTGTGTCTGTGAGTTAGGTGTATGTGTCTGTGAGTGATGTTGTGTGTGTCTGTGAGTGAGGTTGTGTGTGTGTCTGTGAGTGCGGTTGTGGGTATCTGTGAGTGGGGTGTAGGGGTAATTCGTTTTTTAGTTCTAGTCTATCATTAATCACCTTGTAAAAGTCTTACCTGTTACTTGTCTGTTGCCTGTTGTACATAGAAACTTCAAGCTGGGGGAATAATTTATTTAACAACATGGAGACTGATAGACGTTTGTCTCGTATAGAAGGAGACATTAGAATTTATTTGTCCCTACACACACACACACACACACACACACGCACACACGCACACACGCACGCACGCACGCACGCACACACACACACACACAAATTTGTAATATAGATTGAGATTAATTTCAGTTTTTGATAGACTAAACCATCTGCTATGGACTTGTGAGATTATAAAATATATAAAACAATGTTAGGATATCTTAGGACATTTTTGAACCTGTATTAAACTTTGCTGATTGACGAATCCGTTTGTTGGATTTTATTCACGATGCGCAAAATGTAACAAAAACAAAAATGTCCTCTAGTTTGAATTGTTTTTTACCACAGAGTGATATTTACATGTAAATTAGCGACATCATTATGGCTGGCACTAAACCTAATAGTAATGATGATAGCAAACAAAATTATTATTTCCCAGTAGAAAAACATCACACTTCCTTGTAGTAAATTGAAAGACATTTCTGATAAAATTCAGTTTTCATTTCTAACAGTGGTATATATATATAAAACCTGATAATCTTAACAGCGTCTTAATCAGATCAATGTCAAAATTAACACATTTTCAAACTATTTTGCCAAAATGGGCAAACGATGATCTCCTTGCCTGCCGTGACCATTTTACATGCATTATGTATTTTTAGGAGGAAACAGACTTTCTTCTGTCTTAATATTAATGTTAATATTCGTTCACAAGGTCAAGGGTAAACTCTTCATTATTAAACAATTAGTAAACATATTTAGAGAACAGCTCTCCCCCAGCATTTCTCAAATGATTTTTGAATGCACATGTGCCGAATGTTACCCCAATAGGTACAGTAGTTTATATGTTCCGAATACCCCAATAGACCCAGACAGTAATTTATGTGTGCCGAATGTTACTCCAATAGATACGGTAATTTATATGTTCCGAATGTTACCCAATAGTACAGCAGTTTATATGTGCCGAATGTTACCCAATAGGTACAGTAGTTATTATGTGCCGAATGTTACCCCAATAGACAGTAGTTTATATGTGCCGAATGTTACCCCAATAGGTACAGTAGTTTATATGTGCCGAATGTTACCCCAAAAGGCAGTAGTTTATATGTGCCGAATGTTACCCCAATAGGTACAGTAGTTTGTATGTGCCGAATGTTACCCCAATAGATCCAGACAGTAATTTATATGTGCCGAATGTTACCCCAATAGATCCAGACAGTAATTTATGTATGCCGAATGTTACCCCAATAGATACAGTAATTTATATGTGACGAATGTTACCTCAAAAGATACAGTAATTTATAAGTGACGAATGTTACCCCAATAGATACACTCAGTAATTTATATGTGCCAATTGTTACCCGAATATATAGATCCACAGTAATTTAATTAGTCATATCTAAAATGGGATTTAAATTGTCAGGTGAGAAATAAGATTCAACTATTCCAATAGGTGACTTCATGAAACCCGAGATGAATAATAAATATCTTCAAAAACGGTTTGAATGAAGTTGAGAAGATAACTTTGTTTCATTTCGGATGTTGTGTTGACTCCCTGGCCACGATATAATAGACCCACAACACATTCAACTGTCTAGCCCCCTGTTGAGTGAAGAAACAGGGGGGGGGGGTTGTCGGGGGTGTCGAAGTGAAATAATCACTTGAATGTCTGTGTCAAACACGAGCTTGTTTTGCTCGTGAGATCTGGAGTGAAGAGGCAGTTGGGGGGAGTGGGATGGGGGGGGTGAGGAAGAGGTAAGGGATTCAATGAGGCAGAAAGGGGGAACTTGTCAGATGAGGGTGCTGAAAGGGTGGAGCCGAGTGTGTATTGGGGTGGGGGGAGGGGTAGGTAATGAAAAATTCGCTTATCTCCGTCAAACATCTCCCAGTCCCAAATCCCAACCAGTTAAAATTGGGGAAATGAAAGAAAAATAAAAAGTGAAGTCATCACCACCGTGTGAACGGGAAAGGAAGTTCCTTGTACTGGGGTTTTGACGGCTCTTGCCAGATCTCTGTCCATGTTGGTCTATTGTTCTTTGACGGGCTTGGGGCTATGTTGACGGCCTAGGACTGTGTTGACTGACATAGGACTGTGTTGACGGGCCTAGGACTGTGTTGACGGGCCTAGGGACTGTGTTGATGACCTAGGACTGTGTTGACGGGCTTGAAGCTGTGTTGACTGACCTAGGACTGTGTTGACTGGCTTGGGGCTGTGTTGACTGACCTAGGACTGTGTTGACGGACATGGGACTGTGTTGACGTACCTAGGACTGTGTTGACGGGCTTGGGGCTGTGTTGACGGGCTTGAAGCTGTGTTGACTGACCTAGGACTGTGTTGACTGGCTTGGGGCTGTGTTGACTGACCTAGGACTGTGTTGACGGACATAGGACTGTGTTGATGTACCTAGGACTGTGTTGACGGGCTTGGGGCTGTGTTGACGGGCGTGGGGCTGTGTTAACGGACCTAGAAGACGACCTAGGACTGTGTTGACGGGCGTGGGACTTGTCAGGGCATATTGCTTTGGGCTATCACTGCTATCAGCCTTGGACAGGTTATTACTTTTTTATATCATTGTGAACTGGAGGCGTGTATTTGGTAGCTGTGGCGGTTCTTTATTATTTACAAATCACAACATCAAATAACTTGATATAAGAGTACTCTTTTGCTGATTCAAGTATTTATTCTCGACACAATAATATTATAAATAAAATGATGAAATAAATTCCGAGTACATATTGTAAAAAAATCAATCCAATAAATTATCACATTCAAATAGGAACTCAATCAAGTTCTAAGGAGATCCATCTATAATATCCAAGTACATGTATATAATAAACTGTCTAGCACAATATCTCCAACATGGAGGTGAACTATAACTCTCGCATCACTCAGAATACCATAATATATATCACTCAGAATAACTACAATGACACGTCTGTCCTATACGAGAGTGGACCTTCAACTCTCTTAAATAATTCTTTCTTACTTCCGGAAATATAAAAAACTCGATTTAGTTAAACAAAGTGATCTTACTGTTTCGAAACAATTATATTTTTACACGAAACAATTATACCTTTACACTTCTATACCTTTACACAATTATACCTTTACAGGCTGTGTTGACGGGCGTGGGGCTGTGTTGACGGACCTAGGACTGTGTTGACGGGCTTGGGGCCAGGTTGACGGACCTAGGACTGTGTTGACGGGCCTAGGACTGTGTTGACGGACCTAGGACTGTGTTGACGGACCTAGGACTGTGTTGACGGGCTTGGGGCTGTGTTGACGGACCTAGGACTGTGTTGACGGGCCTAGGACTGTGTTGACTGACATAGGACCGTGTTGACGGGCCTGGGACTGTGTTGACGGGCCTAGGACTGTGTTGACGGGCTTGAAGCTGTGTTGACTGGACCTAGGACTGTGTTGACTGGCTTGGGGCTGTGTTGACTGACCTAGGACTGTGTTGACGGACATAGGACTGTGTTGACGTAACTAGGACTGTGTTGACGGGCTTGGGGCTGTGTTGACGGGCTTGGGGCTGTGTTGACGGGCGTGGGGCTGTGTTGACGGGCGTGGGGCTGTGTTGACGGATCAGGACTGTGTTGACGGGCTTGGGCTGTGTTGACGGATCTAGACTTGTGGCCGGGCCTAGGACTGTGGCCACGGACCTAGACTGTTGCCGGATCTAGGACTGTGTTGACGGGCTTGGGCTGTGTTGACGGACCTAGACTGTGTTGACGGGCTAGGACTGTGTTGACGGCTTGAGGCTGTGTTGACTGACCTAGGGACTGTGTTGACGGGCTTGGGCTGTGCTGATGGGGCCTAGGACTGTGTTGACGGGCTTGGGGCTGTGTTGACTGACGTAGGACTGTGCGTTTGGGGCTGTGTTGCTGACCTAGGACTGTGTTGACGGGCTTGGGGCTGTGGAAAGACAAACACCATTGAGCATAAATAAATAGCACCATAACACCAACATGGCGACTGTCACAGATACACAAATAGCACCATAACACAAACATGGCGACCAAATAGCACCATAACACAAACATGGCGATTGCCTGCATAGCAATAAATAGCATGACTGTCACAGATACACAAATAGCACTATAATATCACAGTGACTGTCACAGATATGACAAATAATTTAACACTGAACATGGCGACTGTCACAGATGTTAATAAATAATTATAACAAACGTAGTGACTGTCACAGATACATAACAATCATAACACGAACATGGCGACTGTCACAGATATACAAATAGCACCATAATACATGACTGTCACAGATACACAAATAACACCATAACCAAACATGGCGACTGTCACAGATAGATAAATACACCATAATATCATGGCGACTGCTAAAAGACAGCACAAATAAAGGCTCATAACATAAACATGGCGACTGTCACAGATACACAAATAAATTATAATAGTCATGGCAGATCGTCACAGATACAGTCAAATATAACACAAACATGGCGACTGTCAGTTGTTATCATTTCATAACATTAAATATTATGACTGTCACAGATACAAATAATACTATACCATTAAACAGTAAGACAATACAGATACACAAATAACACCACATAACAAACATGACTAAAGGTGTTTTATTTGCACAAATAACACCTTAGACATTGGTACCAGATCAACACTGGCCTCAAACTGACCATAACGATTAAGCATGACCAAGTAACACCGTGTAATATCACATCTGATTTGTTTCAGATGACAATACCATTACATTGTTTTGACAATGTAATCATCCCGTCCTTTGTGAACAGTTACCATCGGTCTCTCGAAAATGTCCTTTGACACGATATACATTAAACTTGGGGAATACAATTTAAATAAAACTCCAATTAAAACTCTTTCTCCGAAATTATTTCGCCTTAATAATGTGTCAACGATAAACGGATTAGATAATAATTTACACCTGTCTTGCTGACTTACTACAATATAGCAGTGTAGTTAAATAGCACACCACAATGTGTAGTTAAATAACACACTGCAGTTAAATTACACAAGACAGTGGGTGACATAGTTATGAATAAAATGTATGTAGGTTACTCAGAATGAAAGCTACCAGTATTGTGACTAACCCTTTTATATTGACATTAAATGTATGAATTATATGGAATATTATACTAAGCCTTATATTGGCATTAAATTAATGAATTATACTGAAAGCCCTTGACTACTCAGGCATATGAAGATAAAGTTGGAAATTGGACCTGAATCCTAAAGAACTCATTACTTGACCACGGACTACATTATAGACACAATTAGGCCGGTTTATTCTGGCTGTAGGAAAGAAGTCAAAAGATTTAGGGATCACTTAAACTTCAGGTAAATAACAGAAATCCAGTGGAATACAATCCATCAAATATATATATATATATATATATATATATATATATATATATATATATATCAGTTGACTGTAAATAGCAGAACAGTAAGAGTGTACATGATATGACTGTGAGGTACTCTCCCTCCCCAACAGATCACTCACGGAGGGCTCCAGTGCAATCAAAGATAACAAAGAATTATAATTCGAGTCCAGTATCTACTAAAATGGGGCACATGATGTAGCAATAGGTCTGAGTATGTTCAGTAATGGTGCACGGTGCAAGGCCAACAGCAGGTCAGTGTGTTATATGAAGCAGACACAAGCAGTAAATGGCACGCTATAGTTTATACATTGAACAAAAAGTTTAAAACTAATAAATATATAATTGAGCAGCAGTTAGTTATTTTTTTTAATGCATTTCCGGAAAAAAATATCATAAACAGAATAATGTAAAGTTTGACTGTTTTAGTCCTTGATAAAAAATACACAAAGAGATGTATAAGGCTGGGAAGACATTAGAGGGTTAAATTAGCTGTCAGTGTACTAGTGCATTGAATAGCGAAATAAAAAAATAATTGTAATGAATCCCACTGACAGTGAATGTAATGAATCATCCAAAGACAGTGATTGTAACGAATCACTGACAGTGATTGTATCCAATCATTGTGTAATTTACGAATCATCCACTGACAGTGATTGTAATGAATCATCCACTGACAGTGAATGTAATGAATCATCCAAAGACAGTGATTGTAACGAATCACTGACAGTGATTGTAACGAATCATCCACCGACAGTGATTGTAACGAATCATCCACTGACAGTGATTGTAATGAATCATCCACTGACAGTGATTGTGATGAATCATCCACTGACAGTGATTTTAAAGAATCACCCACTTACAGTGATTGTAATGACACTAAGACAACTAAATGAACTACAAATACAAATTCTCATCTCTTACCTTTATTAGTATTGTAGTGGTTCTTCCCTCCTATGGCTAGATCTATGACCGTCAGCAATAAAAATAGCCGTAGTCGACATATAGTGGTCAGCTTCATGCCGGACTGTAGGTGACCAAACGTGGAAGCCCATGCATGACATAATCCTCAAATACGAGTTCTCCACGAAATGTTTTTGTTTCAATTCCTGTTCAAGAAAATCCTGCTGAACTCCTAAAAATAATTCACCAGGAAAGCAAGACGGTGTGAGAGAGAGAGAGAGAGAGAAGAGAGACAGAGAGAGGAGGGAGACAGGGAAAAAAAAGAAATAAAATAATAATATATATATATGTACAAAGTCCCACCCCTTTCACAACGGGGTTGGAACTAACGGAACACTCTCCCTCCTCCCTCCCACCGTCTGCACGGTTTCTCCTGACGAACATCAACAGTTGATCGATGCAGTTTGACACCAAATAGTTTGATCCAGGGCTGTCCACACGAGGGGGAGAATCTCTCCACTTGCCCCCGCAGCCTGGCTGATCTCTTGAGTCAACACAGGACTCCACAGCCAATATTGTTCAGCTCGAGTGCAGATGAAATGAAACTCTAACCGCTATTCTTTATTTATACGTATTATTAGATTTCTCCTTTCCATATAGTTTGATAGAAATAAATATATGTTTTAAAAAAATTGTTTTCGGACTAGAAAATTCTTTCGTTATGATTTGTTTTTTCTTACTGCGCATGAAATATTTGAGCGGCTGACGATAGTTTTTATTGTCGTCTGCTAGTTGACGTCAGCCACAACAGTCTTAGTACAGTAGTAAACTGGAAACATATATCTTATTCAAAGCTAAGGAAGGGGAAACACGACTACTAGAATTTTAGTGAAAACTGTCTATCTATCTATTAATATATCTATCTATCTATCTATCTATCTATCTATCTATCTATCTATCTATCTATCTATCTATCTATCTATCTATCTATCCATCTATCTATCTATCTATCTATCTATCTATCTATCTATCTATCTATCTATCTATCTATCTATCTATCTATCTATCTATCTATCTATCTATCTATCTATCTATATATCTATCTATCTATCTATCTATCTATAACGCTGTCTTATCTTGAGGTATTATTGTACTTTACCTATGTTATTAGATCAATGATTTCACCCCCCTTAATCTTATTGAATGTGTATTGATGTACATGTATTATATCTTGTCACGTGTATTATATCTTGTCAAATGTATTATATCTTGTCAAATGTATTATATCTTAATGCATGTATTATATCTTGTCAAATGTATTATATCTTGTCACATGTATTATATCTTGTCACATGTATTATATCTTGTCAAATGCATTATATCTTGTCAAATGTATTATATCTTGGTAATGTATTATATCTTGTCAAATGTGTTATATCTTGGTAATGTATTATATCTTGTCAAATGTATTATATTCTGGTAAATGTATTATATCTTGTCAAATGTATTATATCTTGTCACATGTATTATATCTTGTCAAATGTATTATATCTTGTCACATGTATTATATTCCGTCAAATGTATTATATCTTGTCACATGTATATATCTTGTCAAATGTATTATATCTTGTCACATGTATTATATCTTTGTTATGGTATGTTTATGTATCTGTGACAGTCGCCATGTTTGTGTTATGGTGCGTTTGTGTATCTGTGACAGTCGCCATGTTCGTGTTATGGTGTTATTTGTGTATCTGTGACAGTCGCCATGTTTGTTATGGTGCTATTTGTGTATCTGTGACAGTCGCCATGTTTGTTATGGTGTTATTTGTGTATCTGTATTATCGCCTTGTTTGTGTTATGGTGTTATTTGTGTATCTGTGACAGTCGCCATGTTTGTGTTATGGTGTTATTTGTGTATCTGTGACAGTCGCCATGTTTGTGTTATGGTGTTATTTGTGTATCTGTGACAGTCGCCATGTTTGTTATGGTGCTATTTGTGTATCTGTGACAGTCGCCATGTTTGTGTTATGGTGCTATTTGTGTATCTTTGACAGTCGCCATGTTTGTTATGGTGCTATTTGTGTATCTGTGACAGTCGCCATGTCGGTGTTATGTAGTGTTATTTGTGTATCTGTGACAGTCGCCATGTTTGTTATGGTGCTATTTGTATATCTGTGACAGCGCCATGTTCGTGTTATGGTGTTATTTGTGTATCTGTGACAGTCGCCATGTTTGTGTTATGGTGTTATTTGTGCATTCAGGACAGTCGCCATGGTTTCAAAAGGTGTTATTTATGCATCTGGGACAGTCGCCATGTTTGTTATAGTGCTATTTGTGTATCTGTGACAGTCGCCATGTTTGTGTTATGGTGCTGGCTTGTGTATCTGCATGCAGTCGCCATGTTTGTGTTATGGTGCTATTTGTGTATCTGTGAAGTCGCCATGTTTGTGTTATGGTGCTATTTGTGTATCTGTGACAGTCGCCATGTTGGTGTTATGGTGCTATTTGTGTATCTGTGGTGACTTGTCTTTCCACAGCCCCAAGCCCGTCAACACAGTCCTAGGTCAGTCAACACAGCCCCAAGCCCGTCAACACAGTCCTAGGTCAGTCAACACAGCCCCAAGCCCGTCAACACAGTCCTAGGCCCATCAACACAGCCCCAAGCCCGTCAACACAGTCCTAGGTCAGTCAACACAGCCCCAAGCTCGTCAACACAGTCCTCTAGGCCCGTCAACACAGTCCAGGTCCGTCAACACAGCCCTGGCCTATCAACACAGTCCTAGATCCGTCAACACAGTCCAGGTCCGTCAACACAGTCCTAGGCCCGTCAACACAGTCCTAGGTCCGTCAACACAGCCCCAAGCCCGTCAACACAGTCCTAGGTCCGTCAACACAGCCCCACGCCTGTCAACACAGCCCCACGCCCGTCAACACAGCCCCAAGCCCGTCAACACAGCCCCAAAGCCCGTCAACACAGTCCTAGTTACGTCAACACAGTCCTATGTCCGTCAACACAGTCCTAGGTCAGTCAACACAGCCCTAAGCCAGTCAACACAGTCCTAGGTCAGTCAACACAGCTTCAAGCCTCGTCAACACAGTCCTAGGCCCGTCAACACAACCCAGGCCCGTCAACACAGTCCTATGTCAGTCAACACAGTCCTAGGCCCGTCAACACAGTCCTAGGTCCGTCAACACAGCCCCCAAGCCCGGGTCAACACAGTCCTAGGTCCGTCAACACAGTCCTAGGTCCGTCAACACAGTCCTAGGCCCGTCAACACAGTCCTAGGTCCGTCAACACAGCCCCAAGCCCGTCAACACAGTCCTAGGTCCGTCAACACAGCCCCACGCCCGTCAACACAGCCTGTAAAGGTATAATTGTGTAAAGGTATAGAAGTGTAAAGGTATAATTGCTTCGTGTAAAAATATAATTGTTTCGAAACAGTAAGATCACTTTTAATTTAACTAAATCCGAGTTTTTTTATATTTCCGGAAGTAAGAAAGAATTATTTAAGAGAGTTTAGGTCCACTCTCGTATAGGACAGACGTGTCATTGTAGTTATTCTGAGTGATATATATTATGGTATTCTGAGTGATCACGAGAGAGTTATAGTTCACCTCCATGTTGGAGATATTGTGCTAGACAGTTTATTATATACATGTACTTGGATATTATAGATGGATCCTAGAACTTGATTGAGTTCCTATTTTGAATGTGATAATTTATTGGATTGATTTTACAATATGTACTCGGAATTTATTTCATCATTTTATTTATAATATTATTGTGTCGAGAATAAATACTTGAATCAGCAAAGTACTCTTATATCAAGTTATTTGATGTTGTGATTTGTAAATAATAAAGAACCGCCACAGCTACCAAATACACGCCTCCAGTTCACAATGATATAAAAAAGTAATAACCTGTCAAGGCTGATAGCAGTGATAGCCCAAAGCAATATGCCCTGACAAGCCCCACGCCCGTCAACACAGTCCTAGGTCCGTCAACACAGTCCTAGGTCCGTTAACACAGCCCCACGCCCGTCAACACAGCCCCAAGCCCGTCAACACAGTCCTAGGTACGTCAACACAGTCCTATGTCCGTCAACACAGTCCTAGGTCAGTCAACACAGCCCCAAGCCAGTCAACACAGTCCAGGTCAGTCAACACAGCTTCAAGCCCGTCAACACAGCCCCAAGCCCGTCAACACAGTCCTAGGTACGTCAACACAGTCCTATGTCCGTCAACACAGTCCTAGGTCAGTCAACACAGCCCCAAGCCAGTCAACACAGTCCTAGGTCAGTCAACACAGCTTCAAGCCCGTCAACACAGTCTCTAGGTTACTGAAGTCAACACAGTCCTAGGCCCGTCAACACAGTCCTAGGCCCGTCAACACAGTCCTATGTCAGTCAACACAGTCCTAGGCCCGTCAACATAGCCCCAAGCCCGTCAAAGAACAATAGACCAACATGGACAGAGATCACAAGAGCCGTCAAAACCCCGAGTACAAGGAACTTCCTTTCCGTTCACACGGAGGTGGATGATGACTTCACTTTTTTCTTTTTCTTTCATTTCCCCAATTTTAACTGGTTGGGATTTGGGACTGGGAGATGTTTGACGGAGATAAGCGAATTTTTCATTACCTACCCCTCCCCCACCCCAATACACACTCGGCTCCACCCTTTCAGCACCCCTCATCTGACAAGTTCCCCCTTTCTGCCTCATTGAATCCCTTACCTTTTCTCTACCTCACCCCCCGCCCCATCCCACTCCCCCAACTGCCTCACTCCAGATCTCACGAGCAAAACAAGCTCGTGTTTGACAAGACATTCAAGTGATTATTTCACTTCGACACCCCCGACAACCCCCCCCCGTTTCTTCACTCAACAGGGGGCTAGACAGTTGAATGTGTTGTGGGTCTATTATATCGTGGCCAGGGGAGTCAACACAACATCCGAAATGAAACAAAGTTATCTTCTCAACTTCATTCAAACCGTTTTTGAAGATATTTATTATTCATCTCGGGTTTCATGAAGTCACCTATTGGAATAGTTGAATCTTATTTCTCACCTGACAATTTAAATCCCATTTTAGATATGACTAATTAAATTACTGTGGATCTATATATTCGCAAACAATTGGCACATATAAATTACTGAGTGTATCTATTGGGGTAACATTCGTCACTTATAAATTACTGTATCTTTTGAGGTAACATTCGTCACATATAAATTACTGTACCTATTGGGGTAACATTCGCACACATAAATTACTGTCTGGATCTATTGGGGTAACATTCGGCACATATAAATTACTGTCTGGATCTATTGGGGTAACATTCGGCACATACAAAACTACTGTACCTATTGGGGTAACATTCGGCACATATAAACTACTGTACCTTTTGGGGTAACATTCGGCACATATAAACTACTGTACCTATTGGGGTAACATTCGGCACATATAAACTACTGTATCTATTGGGGTAACATTCGGCACATAATAACTACTGTACCTATTGGGTAACATTCGGCACATATAAACTACTGTACTATTGGGGTAACATTCGGAACATATAAATTACCGTATCTATTGGAGTAACATTCGGCACACATAAATTACTGTCTGGGTCTATTGGGGTAACATTCGGAACATATAAACTACTGTACCTAAGGGGGTAATATTCGCACATGTGCATTCAAAAATCATTTGAGAAATGCTGGGGGGGGGCTGTTCTCTAAATATGTTTACTAATTGTTTAATAATGAAGAGTTTACCCTTGACCTTGGAGATGTGAACGAATATTAACATTAATATTAAGACAGAAGAAAGTCTGTTTCCTCCTAAAAATACATAATGCATGTAAAATGGTCACTGCAGGCGCAAAGGAGATCATCGTTTGCCCATTTGGCAAAATAGTTTGAAAAATGTGTTAATTTTGACATTGATCTGATTAAGACGCTGTTAAGATTATCAGGTTTTATATATATATACCACTGTTAGAAATGAAAACTGAATTTTATCAGAAATGTCTTTCAATTTACTACAAGGAAGTGTGATGTTTTTCTACTGGAAATAATAATTTTGTTTGCTATCATCATTACTATTATAGGTTTAGTGCCAGCCATAATGATGTCGCTAATTTACTGTAAATATCACTCTGTGGTAAAAACAATTCAAACTAGAGGACATTTTGTTTTTGTTACATTTTGCGCATCGTGAATAAAATCCAACAAACGGATTCGTCAATCAGCAAAGTTTAATACAGGTTCAAAATGTCCTAAGATATCCTAACATTGTTTTATATATTTTATAATCTCACAAGTCCATAGCAGATGGTTTAGTCTATCAAAAACTGAAATTAATCTCAATCTATATTACAAATTTGTGTGTGTGTGTGTGTGTGCGTGCGTGCGTGCGTGTGTGCGTGTGCGTGTGTGTGTGTGTGTGTGTGTAGGGACAAATAAATTCTAATGTCTCCTTCTATACGAGACAAACGTCTATCAGTCTCCATGTTAAATAAATTATTCCCCCAGCTTGAAGTTTCTATGTACAACAGGCAACAGACAAGTAACAGGTAAAGACTTTTTACAAGGTGATTAATGATAGACTAGAACTAAAAAAACGAATTACCCCTACACCCCCACTCACAGATACCCACAACCGCACCCACAGACACACACACAACCTCACTCACAGACACACACACAACATCACTCACAGACACATACACCTAACTCACAGACACACACAACCTCACTCACAGACACACACAACCTCACCAGACACACACAACCTCACTCACAGACACATACACCTAACTCACAGACACACACAACCTCACTCACAGACAATACCTACTCACAGATACACACAACCTCACTCACACACACACAACCTCACTCACAGACACATACACCTAACTCACAGACACATACACCTAACTCACAGACACACACAACCTCACTCACAGACACACACAACCTCGTTCACAGACAATACCTACTCACAGATACACACAACCTCACTCACAGACACACAACCTCACTCACAGACACATACACCTAACTCACAGACACATACACCTAACTCACAGACACACACAACCTCACTCACAGACACACACAACCTCGCTCACAGACAATACCTACTCACAGATACACACAACCTCACTCACAGACACACAACCTTACTCACAGACACACACACAACCTCACTCACAGACACAAAACCTCACTCACAGATACACACAACCTCACTCACAGACACACACACAACCTCACTCACAGACACACACACAACTTCATTCAAAGACAGACACAACCTTACAGACAAACACAACCTACAGACACAGGCAACCTTACAGACACATATACTCTCACACGCTGGTGACAACAGAGACATAAGTAAGTTGACATGACACAGGCAACCTTGCAGACACACACAACCTTACAGACACACAGAACCTTACAGACACAGACAACCTTACATACACACACAACCTTACAGACACACACAACCTTACAGACACACACAGCCTTACAGACACACATACTCTCACACGCTGGTGACAACAGAGACATAAGTAAGTTGACATGACACAGGCAACCTTACAGACACAGGCAACCTTACAGACACACACAACTCCACAGACACACACAACCTACAGATACACACAACCTTACAGACACACACAACCTTACAGACACACATACTCTCACACGCTGGTGACAACAGAGACATAAGTAAGTTGACATGACACAGGCAACCTACAGACACACACAACTCCACAGACACACAACTTGACAGACACACATACTCTCACACGCTAGTGACAACAAAAGACATAAGTAAGTTGACATGACACAGGCAACCTTACAGACACACACAACCTTTACAGACACACATACTCTCACACACGCTAGTGACAACAGAGACATAAGTAAGTTGACATGACACAAAAAAGTTGTTAGACCCCCCAAGTCCCCCCCAGGGCAGAATCATGAAAAAACATTTGAGAGACAAGTGATGTTAGGAATAAACCATGGCTATCCAAAACTTCCCCATAATTTACTGACACACATACTTTATACATATACTGGCACACATACTTTACACACATTTACTGACACACATACTTTACACATTTATTGACACACATACTTTACACATTTACTGACACACATACTTTACACATTTACTGACACACATACTTTACACATTTACTGACAACACAATGAAGCATTTTAAGCCAGACTAGCTTAACCATCTTTTTTTAACCTGTCCGCCCAGTTGTACTAGTGTACAGTGTACATTATTTCCACAAACAATATTCTCCCTATATTTTGTCCCAGATCACCATCTACCGTACTAAGGTACAACTATACACCAGAATCACAATTTGTTTCATTGAGGCTAACGTGTTCGAATTACAAATCGTTCTAGTCTTGAGTCACATGTTCGTAATTCATATCATACGGGTTGATCAATCACTGATCCTCACAAACTCGATTTCTTTACATTGGCGGCGTCTGTCGTACCCAAGTTGCCACATCCTAAAACCTTTTTTGAAAGTTAATGAACCAAGTTGTTTGAATTAAAAACACAGAAAAAAAAGGTTCAACTTATATTTGAATAAAAATGTTCAATATGCACTCATGTATTTATAAATGCTCAATATTTGCTCATACATATATACATTATACAAGTAAAGCGCGTTGAGTTATAAGAGAAGAACGCTTAGCAGAAAACTACGAGAATATACTATATAGACAGCAAACGTTGCTTGCATATCCAGTTAAGAATTATTTTAAGGAATTTTGTTCGTCTTGCAAAGTATTGTTCGTATATCAAAGCAAATATTGTTTAAAAATGTTCGTTTTGTGAAACACTGGAAAGTTAAGTCATTCGTAAACCGAAGTTTGGCTGAACTTACCCACTTATATATATATATATATATATATATATATATATATATATATATATATATATATATATATATATAAATGCATTTTTCTCTAAGAGTTATGACCGGCAACACTCACGCATCGTCCTAGGCCGACTGTATATTACAGACCAGACGGTCAGCCAAGGTGAGGAAAATAACAAAGCGATTGTTAAATAAGAAAGAAATTGTTAAATATAAAAGAAAACCATTGTTAAATATAAAGAAAGCCATTGTTATATATAATAAAAAGCCATTATTAAATATAATAGAAAGCCATTGTTAAATATATAAGAAAGCCATTGTTATATATAATAGAAAGCCATTGTTAAATATAACAGAAAGCCAATGTAAAAAAAAAAAAAGAGAAAACAAATGAAGCACCAAACAAAACACCTTAAAGACTAGTTGAAGAATCTAAGAACGACAACCGGGTCTAAAGGGCAGTCACTCTTGGTGTGAAATAAACCGTCGGTGACTGACAGCATTACATGTTCCATGAAGAGTGAATAAATTATGTTTCACAATGGATTCATTCATTTCTCAACACAGCCACGATTGTTATTTCCATTCTTATTGATTTTTGTAATGTCTTTGAATCAGTATATGTGTGGATCCAAATGGGTACAGAATACCAACTATATGTTTAATGGAATGGGTACAATTTCAGTACAATACTATATGTTTAATGGAATGGGTACAATTTCAGTACAATACTATATGTTTAATGGAATGGGTACTATACTGGGCCGTTTCTATTGGAATGGGTACAGTACTATATGTTTAATGGAATGGGTACAATACTATATTTTAATAAAATGTGTATATAATACTACATATGTTTAATGAAATGGGTACAAAGTGCTTATATGATTAATGCAATGGGTGCATAATTCTATATGATAAATGACATGGGTACATATTTCTATATTTTTAATGAAATGGGTACAGAATATATGGGTACAATATTATATGACTTATGAAATATTGGAGACAAAGATGTGAGCATATACATGTAATGATGTAAAAAAATACATATAAATTGATGTATTTGTATGATAATATGTGCTAGTATAGGTCTATATGCAATATAAAGTGTACATTTATGTGTGTATGATAATATGTGCTAGTATAGGTCTATATATGTAATATAAAGTGTACATTTATGTATGATAATATAAAAGTAGTATAGGTCTATATGCAATATAATGTTAACATTTATGTGTATGATAATATGTGCTAGGTATAGGTCTATATGCAAAATAAAGTGTACATGTATGTGTATACACTATTATTATTTTCGTTTATGCATACATGGCTACGTGTTAGATAAATTAAAAATAGAAAAAGTGTTTGTGTAAATCTGTGTACAATTTGGTACTGCTCATTTTTAAAGTTCTGATGTATCAAGAGTGTACATCAGTATTTAGTCTTTTAATATTATCTTTTAAAAAATATATTTGACATACATTAAGACATGCACTGTCAAAGATTGCTTCATATGACCAGTCATCTTATATGTAAATGTACAATGTCACTTATGTATATGAAAAAAAGAATATATTGACATCAAGATGAAGCCTGTAACATTGTGTAAGATGATGGAAACAATCGAAAGTGTGACATCTCGCCTAGACAGTTACGTCATTCTGTGACATAAACAAGCAACGCTAACAAGATGTAAATACATTCATGGTCTCACTTCCTCTCGGCCGCCATGTCTGGTGCGTCTGCATAAAAAAATCAAAAGAAAACACCAAGAGGCCAAGTGCTTTTTTCACCCTGGGGGAAAAAAGGAAGTGCTATGTGCAGGGGCTGAGCAGTGTCTCCACCGACATTAGTGTAGTGTAGGTTTGGTGGGGGTATTTGCCCATGTGATCACACCTCACACACGTTCAATTTATTTAATGTTAGATCGTGTCACGCCAGGTTTTTTTTTTTTTTCAAACATGAGCCACTTGAAACTTGCCAGATTGACATAGCATGTAACATCATTTTTCACCCCAAGACTTTTGAACTGCCACCAAACGTGAACATTCTTTCACAGTCTAAGGCGAATTCATCCCCCCCCCCTTTCCCCCCCAACAATTTAACAAAAACAGATATACGTTTTTCTTAAATGTTCATTTAGAGAGTTACTACATTTGCAATAAATAGTGTTTCTGTGTGTATTGCGTTTATTCAAGTTTATTGTATCATAAGCAAAGAAGTTTTACTTTTTAGTTTGTGAATAACTTAGTTTTTTTACAGATTTACTTCCGGGATATCTGAGTTAATTCAGAATTCTCGGTTGTTTTCAAAATACATGAATTCAAAAATCAAATAATGTTCGATTTAAATATTGAATTCGTACAGCTAGTTTATAATACCACCAAACATTAAAATTCAATATACGAAATTGAAGATAAACATAGACATGTTACATGTATTACATGGACAAGATAAACATAGACATAAATACATGATCAAGATAAACATAGACATGTTACATGTATTACATGGACAAGATAAACATAGACATAAATACATGATCAGATAAACATAGACATGTTACATGTATTACATGGACAAGATAAACATAGACATAAATACATGTATTACATGGACAAGATAAACATAGACATGTTACATGTATTACATGGACAAGATAAACATAGACACGTTACATGTATTACATGGACACTTTTAAAAAAATTAAAGAAGAATTTTTCGTAACATTTGCTCTGTAAAAAAATGATTTTGTTTATGTTGTGCCAGATTTTTTACGTATCCTTTGCGGGCATCGGGACTGGTGCTGCCAGACAGTTTTTAATGAAAACCGCCAAAGCTCAATGAGAAGCCCACCAAAAACTCGCCAAATTTGAAAAAAGAGAAATATCCACATTTCCTATTATTTGTAGACTTTTTAAGTCTTTATTACTTATTGTATTAACAGGCACATTGTATTAACCGGCACATTGTATTAACCGTTACATTGCATTAACCGGCACATTGTATTAACCGGCACATTGTATTAACCGGCACATTGTATTAACCGTTACATTGTATTAACCGGCACATTGTATTAACCGGTACATTGTATTAACCGGTACATTGTATTAACAGTTGAGATCGCCAAAAATACCGCCAACCCACTAATTGAATTAAAACCGCCGATGCCCGAAAAACACCGCCCAACCTTGCGTAAAGCATTCTGGCAACACTGATCTATAAGTTTACTACGCTTTACTTATCTTTGGGTAGGGGGTAAGGTAAGGGGGAGTAATCAGCCAGACGTTCGTGAGTCACTTTGTTGTAAGGGGCAAGACTCGAACATTAGACAGTCATGAAGGAAATATTTTCATGTTCAAGGACTCTGCCCCTGTACCACATTCCTGAAGTAATAATGGCGTACTGGTGGGATCATCGGTATAGTGGTGTACAGGATGTACAGCTGGTGGTTACCACACACTCACGTATTTGTTACTGATTGAGTTACTGGTAACATTCTATTATAAGGGAGTTATTACAGAATCAGGAGATGTCGGAAATAAGCGTTATATTTTTGTGTTCATAGTCTATCCTTGTTTAAATATAAATATTTGATTATATAACAGCACTTTTCATTGAAATAACTATAATATGAGTAGCTTTAAATGTGAGAGATTTGATTGCCTCAAGCACACAAACATATACACATATTTACTTATATGCATTTAATAAAAGTATATTCAGTTGTGCAGCAAGAAATCCACATCATTGAACAGAGAACATCCAGACTTGACATACCACCACCACACTGCCACCACACTACCACCACATTACCACCACACTGCCACCACACTGTCACCACACTACCACCACACTGCCACTACACTACCACCACAGTGTCACCACACTACCACCACATTACCACCACACTGCCACCACACTACCACCACATAGTTTTGTACAGGGACGTTACAATTCTTTAAATTTTCTTTCATTCTTTCCAGATGTAGATATAGAAGTGTTTAAATTTCTGGCATTATTTCTAGTCACTTTATCGAACTATTTACCTAGAGCGTGCATAGCATAGTCCTGAAAAGAGACTGACTATATTTGGTGCGCATTATTTTCCTCACGAATAATTGAAATAAAAAGTAAATGTGCACTTGTTGATAGTAAATCAGATTTAAAAATGTAAGAATTTTAATTTATAACCGAATAAAAAGTTACAAACAAGACATTTGAATATTTGTTTAGAAGACACATTATATTTTGTACAATGAACAAAACCTTTATCTACATATTGACTTAGATTGTTATAAGATATGTTCATCTTAGATGAAATAATCCTTTAAACCATAAATGGAAGGGTTTTGTTGTGCCCCACCATAGTCAATATAGTTCGTTGGTCTTGAAGGCACGACGGGAAACGTGAACACGGCAGGAATTCAACCCGCAACAACAAATCAGTTTACCACAAAGTAAAATAAGTAAGTTATATAAAGTATACTAGCAAAATACCCTCGCTTTACAGTGGAGAAGTTCTGAATTAAACTTATGCAACAGAAGGAATATAAGTGTTTGTAAAGTGAGTTAAAATATAAGAAACTTTTATGACTATAGATACTTTATATGTTTAGTTTCTGAGACGAAGGGAAGCGGGTACCTCTTGCTGAATATAGGAGAGTTGATAGTTTGAGGTCAACAGATGCCGTGAATCAAGTTGGATCACTTGATCAATTACGGCTGGCATAATCATATGATTTTTAATCATATCCACTAGTCACAACAGAATGTGTGCTTGATAAAACCACGCTTTTCCCACTCTGTGTACAGTGGAAAGTTTTAACCTAAGTAAGCAAGTCCGCCATTTTGAAATACACGAAAAATAAGGTGGTGGCGATAGCGAGGTTTGTGACCCAGTTGGTGAACTTTAAATATTGCCAGCAGGGCTCGATTTACCGCCGGGGATGCCGGGGATATCCCCGGCACTGAGATCTGCCATCCCCGGCTCTGCTTTAGCTAATATATCCTAGCCGGGGATGAAATCATAGACATTTATCGGCTCTGCGGAAATTGTTTTTCATCCCCGGCACTGGTTTTTTGTTAAATCGAGCACTGATTGCAAGTGAATGTAATGCATAGGTCAGGGTGGTCATAATGACGGACGTAAGTCATGAGGTCTTGGGTAGTTATACCGATGTCCTCCGGTGAACGATGATGGAAATATCACAAGTTGACCTAGTTATGAGAGATGATGGTGTCAACTAGTCGATACCATCTTTCAAGTGTACGTGATATTCAGCTGATAGTTTCTTCTCATTTAGTCCTATGTAAACTTAGTCTCTAGGTTTTAAATTTCTGCATACATTTCTACTAAAAAGTGATTTTAATAAAGTTCGGAAAAAAATATTATGAGCTTCTCTGATCATAAGCCGATATAGGTAAAAGTCTGCTGTAGAGAATATGGAACGTACTAGCAATGTGAGTTTGAGTGTATAGACACAGATTAGAAGTCTACACCACAAAAGAACATGACGAGATATTGAAGAGTATCATGTGATCTGTGGGTCTTCTTAATGCGATGCAGTTTATTTTCTTCATGACAATATTCTCGAATGTTTGATCAAGAATAACAACACCAAATACAAGAACTGCAGGTCTATTAAACCTACATTTAAGTGCATTTTATGGTTTTATGCTGACGTGAATGACAGCCACGAAGTCTTTGTCTTCATTTGAAATATTGTCGATTACGGAGTAAAAGTCTTGGATATGTTACAATGATGCAACATACTTTGAAATCGGTAAACCAGGGGAGGGGGGGGGGGTGTCTTAACTCCAGAAACATTAGAGGTTAACCATATTTGTGGTTCCTTTTCATCGTCCCCCAAAATTAATGACAGAAAATCCCGAAATATATTGCTGGAAATCCGTGAATTGACACACTTGTCCATGGACTTGAAATGATCGCGTACAATTTCCTTCAATGATATGATTAGTGCCAAATGACGTCATTCATATTGTCGTACTGTTGAAAGTTGTTTAGAAAATGCACACCATGACGATGTTTGCCATTTAACAGGCCAAAATGATCAAAAAGCCAATGTAAAGGCGTGAGGCCGCACCAACCAGAAGATTCGCTTTTCCACCTATAATGTTGGCAAAAAGTCACAGACAACATTCATGGATCTAAAGCTTTCAGATTTGTCAGATTCATAATGTATGTTTGGGTCTTAAGCAAAGCTATAATTTACATTATTTTTGTTGAGTTACTGCCCTTTAAACCCGGTTGTCGTTCTTCGATTCTTCAACTTCTAGTCTTTAAGGTGTTTTGTTTGGTGCTTCATTTGTTTTTCTCTTTTTTTACAATGGCTTTCTGTTATATTTAACAATGGCTTTATTTTATATATAACAATGGCTTTCTTATATATTTAACAATCTGTATTTCAGTTTGAGCATCTTTTTCTTTTTTATTATCCTACATAGAAACAGATGATCTATTAACATCAGAATGCAATTTTTAATATTTGGCGACAGGATCTCTAAAAACTTGTGGATTTGTGTACGTGTATTTTCCTACCACATATACGTTCACATTTTCGTATTATTACGCGGGGACTTAGTTACAGTGTCATAGAATTGTGGGAAGAGGGTTTGAAATTCATCTGGGGCCCAAACCGTGCAAAGACCGGGTACAGATTTGCTAGTTAGTATATACAGTGTCGGCCTCAGAGGCTGGCAATGGGGGCGACCGCCCAACGCCCTGCGCCTGAAAATCACCGTACCGAGGTGGTCTACAATAGTAACTTTTGTTATAACTGAAATGAACTATTCAAATACATTATTTATAGGGATATGGTTGGGAGAAGGGCAATGAAGGCCTAATACATTATAGGGATCTGGGAGGGAGAAAGACAATGAAGGGCTAATACAATATAGGGATCTGATGGGAGAAAGTGTCACAGAGTGACTGTGTGCGCTGTGGGGTGAATAACGGTATGGTATGTATGGGCAGGGGAGAGTATGAGTGTGTAACTGGAGACGGTATTGTATTCTCTGTGGGTCAGTGTGTGTGTGTGTAACTGGGCAATGAAAGACAGTTAGTTGTACGATGACCTTTGTACGGTGAGGTCGTGTTTGAGTTTAGTCATTAGAAGTAGACACGGTCAGTAGTAATTGGGGTTCAGGATTTCTTAGCCAATAGTGTGTTTGTACTAAATAAAAGAGCTATTGAGTTTCTTCAAAGGATTTGTGTCAATTTCGTTATCAGTGTTTCTGTTGTGATATCTGTTAGTAGATAAAAGACGACGGAAGATAAAATTGCATTGTGATATCTGGGGGCTCGTCCAAACTGTGCTGTGTCTGAAGGTCGCACAGGTACGTCACACGTGTACTTTTTTTTGGTTAACATCATGGATCCCAAATCTCAAGATGACTTTTTTGAGTTGTACCGTCAAAAAGGGGTCTCATTAGGATTACGAGGTGAGCAGCTGAGTGTTTTTATTGAAAATGCAATAGCGCGAGATGAAATAGCGAAGGAACGAGAGAGGCAGGAGAAAGAAAGGGAGGCTCAACTACGAATATTGGAGATTGAACTAGAAAAGGAAAAACTGCGAGAGGTGCCGTGCTCGTCTAAAATGAAAGAGAGGGAAGTCTATGAGGACAAAGATAAACTTCAAACGGAGGTAGAAGATATACATAAGGAGATGGAGAGACTACAAGGTATAATTGAGTCAGTTGTACGTGCAAAAAAATGTCGAAAGCTGAAAGAGACCCCGTCTTCGAAGATGTTCAATGCAGAGTACGATAAGGAAGAAGACGGAGAACTTAAGAAGTATTACTCAAGATTGAGAGAACTTAAAGCACAGCTAAAGGTGAAGCAACCGCAGCTAACAGCTTGGTACGACAATAATTCAAAAATGGTGTCAACAGGTGAGAACATGCTGGCAGAGATTGAGAGACGAGTTCAAGCAAGAAAGGAACAGAACGAAGAGGAGGAGGAAATAGAGTCGGCTTGGAAGTATTTTGGAAAGAATGAATCTGAAATTAAACAATTAGAATTAGAAGACCAGCAGATGATGCAAAGACAACAAGTCAGGGCGAAGCATGAACAAATCGAGAGAACAACGTTTGACACTACTGAACACAGTGGCCGTGTGAGGTATGAACAACGATCATTGGGGAATTCTCGATTTGCACAAGTGAGTCAGGAGGTCAGTAAACAAAGGAATAAGTTAAGTTCTGACAATAAGACAGAGGTTAGATAGAAGGTAGATTTGAGTTGTCAGACTGTTGTCGTGCAGTTGAAGGCGATGTCAAACAGAAGTCAAGCAGAGGAAGGAGATGTCATGTCAGACAGAGATCAGAGAGATGAAGGAGGTGGCATGTCAGACAGAGGTCATGCAGATGGAGATGTCATGTCAGACAGAGGTCATGCAGAGGAAAGAGATGTCATGTCAGACAGAGGTCATGCAGAGGAAGGAGATGTCATGTCAGACAGAGGTCATGCAGAGGAAGGAGATGTCATGTCAGACACAGGTCTGGCAGAGGAAGGAGATATCATGTCAGACACAGGTCTGGCAGAGGAAGGAGATGTCATGTCAGACAAAGGTCATGCAGAGCAAGGAGATGCCATGTCAGACAGAAATTATACAGATGACGAATGTGGAATATCAGGGGAGGTCAGGCAGAATGTTGAGGCGACCTGTCAAACGGATCATACGACAGAGTAAGGCAGTACAACAGAAAGTGGAAAAGATACAGGAGGTAAAGAAGATACAGAAGGTGAAGGACGATAAAGATTGTTGTCATGACGACACCGTAAAGATCAAGAAACATTCCGTTGACTACAAAACGCAGGAGAACGTTGAGACAACGTTGAACGTTAAGACTATGCAGAACGTTGAGGCAGCAGGCCAGACTTCCGTGCAGGTACTCAGGGCTGACAGTGCAAATGATTCAGGACTTATGTATTACGAGACGTGTGGGATATCCACATCACGGGAAAGAAGTACTGGGCCTGTAGTGTACCTAGGTGACCCTTTCTTCTGGCCGAAGTTCATGAAGCGTAAAATATGTCTGGCCATCTTCATTGGTTTCATCGTAAATATATTTCACATTCAACAGGCTATCCAGCTCGGGAAAAAATATTTCTTGGCCAGCGAAGAGTGGAGAGAATACTTCGACTTCAGCAACGTGAACCACATCACCTACATGAGCTGCATTTTGGCTGTGGTTTCAGTTAGTCAAATACTCTATCAGACCTTTACTCTGGTCTACAGGCACCTGGGGGTCATCACCCTGTTCGCCTATGAATCGTTCGGCTACTTCATACTTCAGAGAGGTCATGCACCCTTGAACTTTTTGAACAAACGCAAATCCATCAACGCCAGTGTAGCCGATGGGTGTTGCTACTACCAGACGTCACAGTTATTGTGGAGGTGCTACCTGGGTCCAGGTGGTGGAAATGTTATATAAACAACCGAGAGATGACAGAACCGGCATCAAGGACACATGTGTTTGGAAGGCAGACGACGGCAGCCTTAAAGACACTTATTTAGTGATGGAGTAGACATAACTATTGTTATGTTATTTGAATTTATTGTAATTTTTTTTTCGTTATAATATATGTATTCGATGTCATGTTACCATAATTGCCACTAATTGGTCATTTCGTTAGTAATGAATATTACTAATTAGGACATTCGGTTGGATAGGATACATTTTAAGTTATTTGTTAATTGAAGGGGAAGATGTCCCAGAACTATTATTTTGATTATTTGGCATTTTATTAATACTTACACTCAATGTATTACATTTTTGTTGTTAACATTGTGTATAGGAGATTATTGTTTTCACTGTGTGTTACTGTTGTGATGATGGTTTGTTGGGGGTCGCGGCCACATTAGGATTGGGTACTTAGGGTTATATTTTCTTGATGATGTTTTAAGGGTATTTGTAAATCCTAATTGTAAGTTTAAAAACAATGATCATTGTTTCTGTAAAGGTGGAGGGTATGTCACAGAGTGACTGTGTGCGCTGTGGGGTGAATAACGGTACGGTATGTATGGGCAGGGGAGAGTATGAGTGTGTAACTGGAGACGGTATTGTATTCTCTGTGGGTCAGTGTGTGTGTGTGTAACTGGGCAATGAAAGACAGTTAGTTGTACGATGACCTTTGTACGGTGAGGTCGTGTTTGAGTTTAGTCATTAGAAGTAGACGCGGTCAGTAGTAATTGGAGTTCAGAATTTCTTAGCTAATAGTGTGTTTGTACTAAATAAAAGAGGTATTGAGTTTCTTCTAAGGATTTGTGTCAATTTCGATATCAGTGTTTCTGTTGTGATATCTGTTAGTAGATAAAAGACGACGGAAGATAAAATTGCATTGTGATAGAAAGGCAATGATGGCCTAATACAATATAGGGATCTGATGGGAGAATGGCAATGATGGCCTAATACAATATAGGGATCTGGATGGGAGAAGGGCAATGATGGCCTAATACAATATAGGGATCTTGGAGGAAGGGAGAGCAGTGGCTTTCACAAAGGTAAAACTAATGACGAGCTTCTGGTGACTCACATTTCATCCCCTTTTATTTATTGTTTTTTTTTTCAATACTTCTAGAATTGACTGTAATGTGTTTCAAACTTACCGAAATGTGCCTCAAACTGACCGAAATGTGTCTCAAACTGACCGAAATGTGTCTCAAACTAACCGAAATGTGACTAATACTGACCGAAATGTGGCTAATACTGACCGAAATGTGTTTCAAACTGTCCGAAATGTGTTTCAAACTGACCGAAATGTGTCTCAAACTGACCGAAATGTGTCTCAAACTGACCGAAATGTGTTTCAAACTGACCGAAATGTGGCTCAAACTGACCGAAATGTGGCTAATACTGGCCGAAATGTGGCCCAAACGTACCGAAATGGGCTCGAATGGATCATAAAGTGGCTATTAAATTACGTGATGTGTGCTTTAAACCAGCCAAATGTCACTCAATAAATATTCGCCTAGACTGCCCTAGACTTCCCTAGACTGCCCTAGACTTCCCTAGACTTCCCTAGACTTCCCTAGACTGCCCTAGACTTCCCTAGACTGCCCTAGACTTCCCGAGACTGCCCTAGACCCCGCCAACTGATGAAGCCGCCTCTGCATGCATGTATAGTTTCTCTGTTACACCTGTTGTTGTTATTCAACCTTTTTTTTGTGCTGTCGAACTTCAAGTTGAAGTTTTTATCACAATGACATGGAAGTGAAATCAAAATATACAGTTTGAGGTATAAAACGAAAAAAGAAATAACGAAAAATGTTACATACAGTTGGGAGTGAGTGGGCGGGATAGAGAGATTGAAGACCTCCCGAGGTGTGAGGGAGTATATGTGTGTGTGAGGGAGTATAGTGTGTGTGTGTGAGGGAGTATAGTGTGTGTGAGGGAGTATAGTGTGAGTGTGTGAGGGAGTATAGTGTGTGTGAGGGAGTATATGTGTGTGTGAGGGAGTATAGTGTGTGTGAGGGAGTATAGCGTGTGTGAGGGAGTATAGTGTGTGTGTGTGAGGGAGTATAGTGTGTGTGTGTGAGGGAGTATAGTGTGTGTGTGAGGGAGTATAGTGTGTGTGTGTGAGGGAGTATAGTGTGTGTGTGAGGGAGTATAGTGTGTGTGTGTGAGGGAGTATAGTGTGTGTGTGAGGGGAGAGGGGGCGAATCAAGTTAGAATATTCTCTTGGCAATCAACAATCTAAAAATAGATGTACACGTCAATCTTCTGACGGTGCAGATTGAACGAAACGTTTTTTTTGGTTTTTTTTAAACATCAGCTTGTATTAAACATCAGCTTGTATTAAACATCAGCTTGTATTAAACATCAGCTTGTATTTTCGTTTCTGATGGTCTTACATGTATGATAAGGATATTAATGATGGGTAGACATGTTTCCTCCATGGTCACCATTGTATCCCTAGAAAAACAACATTATTTACATTTATTTGGTGCAGAGAAGGAGCGGCATCTACCGGAAGTAGTTAAAGCGATAACTCTGCCACGATGGGAATATGAATATATATATATATATATATATATATATATATATATATATATATATATATAATGTATATTTCAGTTTTTTAAGTTATTAACACTTGTCAGGCGTTCCGATTTTGAAAATGGGTTGGAACTCTTACGGTCACCACACTACTACCACACTGCCACCACACTACCACCACACTACCACAACACTGCCACCACACTACCACCACACTGCCACCACACTACCACCACACTACCACCACACTGTCACCACACAACCACCACGCCACCACCACGCTACCACCACATTACCACCACACTGTCACCACACTACACCACTCTGCCACCACGATACCACCACACTACCACCACACTGTCACCACACTGTCACCATACTACCACCACATTACCACCACACTACCACCACATTACCACCACACTGTCACCACACTACCACCACACTACCACCACACTGTCACCACACTACCACAACATTACCACCACAATGCCACCACGCTACCACCACACTGCCACCACACTACCACCACATTACCACCACATTGTCACCATACTACCATCACATTACCACCACACTGCCACCACACTATCACCACACTACCACCACACTACCAACACATTACCACCAAACTGTCACCACACTACCACCACACTGTCACCACACTACCACCACACTACCACCACACTACCACCACACTGCCACTACACTACCACCACAGTGTCACCAAACTACCACCACACTACCACCACACTGCCACCACACTGTCACCACACTACCACCACACTACCACCACACTGCCACTACACTACCACCACAGTGTCACCACACTACCACCACACTACCGCCACACTGCCACCACACTACCACCACACTGCCACTACACTACCACCACAGTGTCACCACACTACCACCACATTACCACCACACTGCCACCACACTGTCACCACACTACCACCACACTACCACCACACTGCCACTACACTACCACCACAGTGTCACCACACTACCACCACACTGTCACCACACTACCACCACACTACCACCACACTGCCACTACACTACCACCACAGTGTCACCACACTACCACCACATTACCACCACACTGCCACCACACTACCACCACATAGTTTTGTACAGGGACGTTACAATTTTTTAAAATTTTTCTTTCATTCTTTCCAGATGTAGATATAGAAGTGTTTAAATTTCTGGCATTATTTCTAGTCACTTTATCGAACTATTTACCTAGAGCGTGCATTGCATAGTCCTGAAAAGAGACTATATTTGGTGCGCATTATTTTCCTCTAATGAATAATTGAAATAAAAGTAAATGTGCAATTTGTTGATAGTCAATCAGATTTAAAATGTAAGAATTTTAATTTATAGCCGAATAAAAAAGTTACATATATATATATATATATGTATATTTCAGTTTTTTAAGTTATTAACACTTGTCAGGCGTTCCGATTTTGAAAATGGGTTGGAACTATTACGGTCACCGCACTACCACCACACTGCCACCACACTACCACCACACTGCCACCACACTACCACCACACTGCCACCACACTACCACCACGCTACCACCACACTGTCACCACACAACCACCACACTACCACCACACTGCCACCACGCTACCACCACACTACCACCACATTACCACCACACTGTCACCACACTACACCACTCTGCCACCACGATACCACCACACTACCACCACACTGTCACCACACTACCACAACATTACCACCACAATGCCACCACGCTACCACCACATTACCACCACACTGTCACCACACTACCACCACACTGCCACCACATTACCACCACACTGTCACCATGCTACCACCACACTACCACCACACTGTCACCATACTACCACCACATTACCACCACACTACCACCACATTACCACCACACTGTCACCACACTACCACCACACTACCACCACACTGTCACCACACTACCACAACATTACCACCACAATGCCACCACGCTACCACCACACTGCCACCACACTACCACCACATTACCACCACACTGTCACCATACTACCATCACATTACCACCACACTGCCACCACACTACCACCACATTACCACCAAACTGTCACCACACTACCACCACACTGTCACCACACTACCATCACATTACCACCACACTACCATCACATTACCACCACACTGCCACCACTCTACCACCACATTACCATCACACTGTCACCACACTACCACCACATTACCACCACATAGTTTTGTACAGGGACGTTTACGCAACTGGTGGGTACTTACAACATTATAGTCAGTCGAAAGTTGGGTACTTACAACATTATAGTCAGTCGAAAGTTGGGCACTTACAACATTATAGTCAGTCGAAAGTTGGGCACTTACAACATTATAGTCAGTCGAAAGTTGGGTACTTACAACGTTATAGTCAGTCGAAAGTTGGGTACTTACAACATTATAGTCAGTCGGAAGTTGGGCACTTACAACATTATAGTCAGTCGAAAGTTGGGTACTTACAACATTATAGTCAGTCGAAAGTTGGGTACTTACAACATTATAGTCAGTCGAAAGTTGGGTACTTGTAACATTACAGTCAATGAAAGTATGATACTTATAATATTACAGTCAGTGACAATGCGGGCAACTATTAAGTTCACTGACCTGATAGTTCAGGAGTTTCTTGAGTCAGGTTGAGTCTATGTTATGAAAATATAAATCTATCAACAATCTCACAGACTATGCCAAGAAAATATAAATCTTTCAACAATCTCACAGACTATTCCAAGAAAATATAAATTTATTTAACAATGTGACCAACTTTATTCACCATCTTTGAACACGAAAAAAAAATCATGTTATTATTAAGAAAATTTACCTTTCTCTACTGGGCGTAATTTATGTCCCTTGTTATTCCCATACTTACCTGCACCTGTCTGAAGAAATCCAAACATTTGTAAAGGTGAAACCAACAATTGCAATTTTAATGTATCCCATGGCCATGATAAAGACAAGAAATGAATTAATTACACCAACATGATCGTTGATGGAAACAGAATGTCAACAAATGGTTGTTAAGCAAAAGTAATTTAATGTTGCTCCACAAACATTGAATTAAAAAAAAATATGTGAGTAAAGTTAAGCAGAGGCACCCTTAGCGGTTCGCGTGAGTACTCGAGGACTGGGGCAACTGCAGGGACGAGGGCGAGTGTCACAAGCGGGGCGGAGGGCCGTAAGTGTAGGTTATATAATGTATCATATGATGTATCATGTGATGTATCATGTGATGTATCATTGATGTATCATGTGATGTATCATGTGTTGTATTATGTGATGTATCATTGATGTATCATGTGATGTATCATGTGTTGTATTATGTGATGTATCATGTGATGTATCATGTGATGTATCATGTGTTGTATTATGTGATGTATCATGTGATGTATCATGTGTATCATGTGATGTATCATGGGATGTATCATATGATGTATCATGTGATGTATCATGTGATGTATCATGTGTTGTATCATGTGATGTATCATGTGATGTATTATGTGATGTATCATGTGTGATTTATCATGTGATTTATCATGTGATGTATCATGTGTTGTATTATGTGATGTATCATGTGATGTATCATGTGTATCATGTGATGTATCATGGGATGTATCATATGATGTATCATGTGATGTATCATGTGTTGTATCATGTGTTGTATCATGTGATGTATCATGTGATGTATTATGCGATGTATCATGTGTGATTTATCATGTGATTTATCATGTGATGTGTCATGTGATGTATCATGTGTTGTATTATGTGATGTATCATGTGATGTATCATGTGATGTATCATGTGTTGTATTATGTGATGTATCATGTGTATCATGTGATGTATCATGGGATGTATCATATGATGTATCATGTGATGTATCATGTGATGTATTATGTGATGTATCATGTGATGTATCATGTGTATCATGTAATGTATCATGTGATGTATCATGTGTATCATGTGATGTATCATGGGAAGTATCATGTCATCTCGAGTGTCAGTAAAAGTGTAAACAGGAAAAAAAAGTCAACAATCAAACAAGTTTTTCAAGATGCACTTTTATTCGTTTTAAACATTTAGCCATTTATTGCTTTTTAAAAATCTCCACTTTCGATACATATTCAACACTTCTTGTCCAAAGAGTCAAGGAATGACCGGTAAGTCCTGAAAGTAGCGGCGTAAATAGGGGAGGCAGAACTTTGGATGTCCAGTGCAGGGATACCTCAGATTGAGTTTTTCCCAAATTAAAAAATTCCAGCTCCAACTCGTTTAGGTTTAACATTATTTTTCCTGCATTATATGAATACCCCCCCCCCCCCCCCAAAAAAAAAGAGATGTAAATAGATAATTGCTGGCGATCAAAGCTGCTATTGAACATACTTAGTTAAAACATTTCCTCTGCCATAGAAGGGGGGCATCTCAGAACAATACCTGAGAATCATTCAGACAGATAATCCAGACAATTCAGAGAGACAATCTAGACAATTCAGAGAGACAATCTAGACAATTCAGAGAGACAATCTAGACAATTCAGAGACAATCTGAATCTAGACAATCCAGACAATCCAGACATATTCCTGACTATCGTTTGAATTACAAATCGTTCTAGTTTTAAACTACTTTTTGTAAAATCATATAAATATTGATTTATTGATCCGTCGCTATCGATCACACCCTCAATTTTTCATAACTTTTACCCCCCTGACCAGGGGCGGCATCTTCTGTACTGACGTCTAGAATCCAACTTTCAGTTCTGGATATAGCTCGAATTTATAGTCGTAAAGTTCCCAATTCTTAAAATACACGCCGGACTTTCGAATTCCAAAGCATGTTCGTATTCTAAGGTATTTAATAAATTTATTTCCGTTATGAAGTTTTTCAACTTTTAAACTGTTCAGGATTTTGAACAGAAGTGATGGCATTTTTAGAGTCTATTCCGGGTGACACAAACACAGGCTGTGTTTAGTAAGGTCTATGGAGAACAAAGCAGACAGGCTGTGTTTAGTTAGGTCTATGGAGACACACAGCAGACAGGCTGTGTTTAGTTAGGTCTATGGAGACACACAGCAGACAGGTTGTGTTTGGATATGTCTATGGAGACACAGCAGACAGGCTGTGTTTAGTTAGGTCTATGGAGACACACAGCAGACAGGTTGTGTTTGGATAGGTCTATGGACACTTTATTTAGTCTTACAGTGACGCTACATTATTCTCTGAACACATGCATACAAACACTTCATGTCTGTAACAGTTATTGTAACCCACACATCATGGAACACATCATGCACTATGATATATGCTGACTACTTGAACGAAGTCTCAGAATTACGTAACAAAAAGTCTCAGAATAACGTAACAAAAAGTCTCAGAATATCAAACAATAAGAAACAAGCAATTTAAGTCTTTTCCGTTTCAGATAAAGGACATTTTAGAGCATTTTCGTGTACGCAGTGGCTACGGTTACGCCGGACGAAATCCGTATTTTTTTCCGGGTTACAGCCATAAATATTGCTCCACGCGTATGGATTTTGATAAATTTAGAGAGGGAAGTAATCATGTTGAATAACTATTACAAAAATAAATAATGATTACGCTCCTTTGATTAGCTTTTATTATTTATATTTAAAATATAAGCAAAAACGGTACATAAGAAACTCTTATATTTTGGCCCTGAGAGGTCAGATCGCGAAATAGACTTTTGATGTACACTTGGCAGGCCAAGACCTACAAAATAATATATACATCATGGGTCTAGGACTTATTGTTGCTGAGATATAGGGCGCTCCTTTGTTAATATATTCTTATATAGTAAAAAAAACGGTACTTAATACGCCCCCTTTTTCGGCCCTCAGAGGTCCTATCGCGAAAGGCACTTTTGATGTACACATGGCAGGCCAAGACCTACAAAATAATATATACATCATGTGTCTAGGACTTATGGTTGCTGAGATCTAGGGCGCTCCTCTGTTAATATAGCTTATATAGTAAAAAACGGTACTTTATAAGCCCCCTTTTACGGCCCTCAGAGGTCAGATCGCGAAATGAACTTTTGCTGCACACATGGCAGGCCAAGACCTACAAATTGATATATACATCATGGGTCTAGGACTTATGGTTGTTGAGATCTAGGGTGATGACGGACAGACAGACAGACAAAACGAAAATGCTCTAAAAAAAGTTTGATAAGAATATAGTTCTAATATCTCATGCAGTGTACATATTTATTATTTACACATGAACATGGCGATGGAAATCCGGGGCAGATTATGTGGTGGGGGAGGGGAATATATGGGGGGGGTGAAGATGATATCGTCATGGGTGGGGGTATGTAGAACGAACGGGATGAATCTAGAGGGAAGAACGTGAGGGACAGAGCAGAAATATAATAAAAGAACACCTTTTAATCAATTAAAATGGGATCAGTGACACCATGGTGTACAATCTGGTACGTAGTGACACCATAGTGTACAATCTGGTACGTAGTCTCCAACTCCTGAACTTAACACCGAGACAGTTGTGGAAATGTGATGCCTGAGGATTATCTCCCATTTTACGTGTTAAACACATTTCTCTCCCGTCCTCAGACTTGCTGGACCATTTACTGTACAAGTGATAGGCGCAAGGAAGTAATAGGACGGTAGAAAGGTTTTTTTTTAAAAAAAAAAATAACGCTGAATTTGTGCTCGCTTGAACGCTTGAAGAAAATCTAAACTATCCTGACTGGCAGGCCGATCGACGGTGGCCAGATAGATGCCAAAGTTTTTGTGAGCCATTAAAATTCCGATTATAGCGCTACATTTAGCAGAAGCAAACCGCTCACTACACTTAGATTTTTTTTTTATCTTGCAAGGCATAAGTCATTTCGGTTTTATTTTAAAATGGCCATGAAAGTCGTGTCTTCCCTCGATATCTGACAAGATATTTTGGAAACAGCTCGCAATTTTTTTCTTCTGATGCTGTCAGAAATGTATTGAGCCGTGTACCTGGCCACTGAGACGGGCAATATTCTATGTGCCAGATGGCCTTGAGCAATGGATGATGGTTTTATTGAAACTGGTGATAGTTTTTATTACACTACTCCAGCGACAAGCGTTGAAATGTATCGCAAATGCCCCCCCCCCCCCCCCCAAATCCCACCCTTACATGTATGCCAACAACTCAAATGCTTCATATAAAATGTAGAAGCATTGATATCGTGATTTTATAAGCTCTATTTCTCAAGTGTAGTAAAATGAAACCCATCACCGAATCCGTCGCTGATTAAAGCCATCCACCATTAACGCCTACATCACTGAGCTCAGAGGCCTACAGTTTGTAAAGATGCCCCTATATGTTAAGTAGCCATATAGTAGAGCATATGCACATGCACCTTATACATAGACATAAGCATATATATATATATATATATTTATATATATATATATATATATATATATATATATATATATATATATATACCATTATTAGGGTTCGAAAATTACGCGTAAGATTGGCTCGCGTAATTTACGCGTAAATTACGCGTAAGTTACGCCTAAATTACTCGTACCATTAATTCCCAATTACTGAAAATTTATATTCCTTTTGTTGCTTACACTCACTGATTGCTAGTAGGTGTATTTTTAATAATGTTTTCAAAGGTTTTAACTTGTAATTAACCGGTCATACTAATTTGCCCGCCGTCCGCATCGGCCAAGTATTTCGTCGTGTATTGACTGCATCAGCGGCGGCCATCTTTGGCTGAGTAATACCGTCTAATACGGTCAACGCGGGGCGGGTGCATTGCGTCTCGAAATACGGCCGCCTCGGGTGCCGAACTCAGCAAAAGACGGCACACGCGATCGACGCTGGTTAGGGTTCGAAAATTACGCGTAAGATTGGCGCGCGTAATTTAAGCCAAAATTACGCGTGTCATTAATGCCCAATTACTTGAAAATGTATGTTCCTTTTGTTGCTCACGCTCACTGATTGCAAGCAGGTATATTTTTAATAATGTTTTCAAATTTTTAACTACTAATTTACCGGTCATACTAATTTGCCCCTGTCGTCCACGTATTTCGTCGTGTACTGTCTGCATCTGCGGCGGCCATCTTTGGCTGAGTGATACCGTCTAATACAGTCGACGCGGGACGGGTGCAATGCGGCGCGAAATACGAAAATATTTTTAACCAGACTTTGGCTTCCTTATTGAAAATATTTATTTTATTATTTTATTATGTTTACTAAAACGATTAAAACAAACAATATACTGTGCGGTTTACGCTGTTTTACCAAACGAATACTTCCGATTTAGGCTTGTGGCCGGATGTAGATGGTACTCCTAATCACTGAAATTAATTAATCGCCTCTGTTCACACAACAAATTATGACAGATACAATTAAAAATGGCCGTCAAATATGCATTTTTTAAATTACCGTAATTTACGCGTAATTTTCCAAAATTACGTTACCGTAAATTACGCGTAATTTACGGTAACTTACGCGTAACGTTACGCGACTTCGAACCCTAACCATTATACCCTATTCCAGAGGTGGGCAAACTACGGCCCGCGGGCCGCATGCGGCCCGCTAGAGTATATGATTCGGCCCATCCCCATGTAATGTTACGATCCAAAGTCGATGTTAATTTTCTTTGTTTGGAGTTTTCGCTATATTTTTAAAGTTTTATTCCGACTATTTGAATCGAGTCTAGGGATATTAAATCGATTTTATGGCTCCAGAATATTAGTTAAAGCTGCCTGACCTACAAACAGATTATGACCTGAAGGAGAGGTTCAGGTCATTTCTTTAGCTGGAGTTTTAAGGATGTTTGCCAGCAGCGGCATTTCCACACCTAAAAAACTTTGCTGGCAAACTTTTGTCACTATTTGGGTCCACATACAGTTGTGAGCAAGGATTTTCTAGCATGAAAATAAAAAGACTGATGCTGACTGAATGCAATTTAAATGCATTCATGCGAATCACAACCAGTAAACTGGTTCCACACTTAAAGAACATTTCCAACAGTGACATATTTCTTATTAATTAAAATTGTTCTCTGGGGTCAGCTTGTGTGTAAATTACTTAACGTCGTCTTCATAATTATTTTGACAGGTAACAATAAACTTTTTTTGAAATAATTATGAATAGTTAAGTCTTTTAACCAAATTAGCAGCTGTTTTAGTTCGTATTTTAAAATGTAATGTGCATGTGTAATAGAGTGTGAATGTGAAAAAAATGACAAATACATGGTTATTTCTTTAATTCATATTATCATACATTGTAAATTGTAATTGAGGTCAACAAAATATATATGCTGCCCGCCGATAATAATCAAGTTTTCAATGCGGCCCTCCGTAGAAAAAGTTTGCCCACCCCTGCCATATTCTGTATATAAACATGTAACATTATTTCTTTCATTGGTCTGAGTTCGTTGATATGACGAATCAAGCAGGCTTTTGTTTATTAAAATTTAACTCATATCAAGTTTTATTTCAAGGCTACTAAAAAGTTTGTTTTAAAGTCCGTTTTCTCAACAGTATATATTCAATATAAATTATGCGGTTTACTCTAACTTAACTAGTGTGCGATTCCAATATCCTGGACAATTCAATTGATTGGAGAGAAGTTTGAAACATACAGCACACCTATTTAAAAAACAACACTGGCATAATTTTGTTTTTAATTTATCTAATACCCTTGGTTTCATAAGACTTATATAAACTTACAGTTGACAGTCATATAGGAGTTTTATGGTTTTCAGGTATTTGATTCCGAACAAGCTGTCACAAATTTTAATGGCTGAAATCAGGCAGTGAAAGATTTATGTTTTCTTGTGGGAACGAAAGAGATTTATGATCGGTGCTCGGTCGCTTTAATCATAACATTCACAAAGATAATCATCACCCCCCCCAAAGATAATCATCACATTCACAACAGTAATCACCCACTAGAGGCGGGATTGTACTTGAACTTCTCTTCTTACATAGATCATTAAAAAAAAAAACCAGATTGGTGTCAAGTAACTCCCAATGTTATGGAAGTGGTCCAAGTATTCACTTGATTGTGGATGAGATGAACCGATACAAAGATGGTCTCTACATTGTTTTGTTATATCCGATACAAAGATGGTCTCTACATTGTTTTGTTATAACCGATACAAAGATGGTCTCTACATTGTTTTGTTATAACCGATACAAAGATGGTCTCTACATTGTTTTGTTATAACCGATACAAAGATGGTCTCTACATTGTTTTGTTATAACCGATACAAAGATGGTCTCTACATTGTTTTGTTATATCCGATACAAAGATGGTCTCTACATTGTTTTGTTATAACCGATACAAAGATGGTCATTCACAACATACAGACAACTAACTTTTGTATGGTGTAAGTGTGTGTGTTTACAGGTTACATATATTTATATTTTGACACATAATACTACATAGAAATGTTTACCCACTAGGTATATGACTTGAAAAACAAATTTTGTAATTTTACAAGTGGCGTGCCAGATTTTGATGAGCTTTTATATAAAAATAATAAATACAACAAAAAATCATCAATTTTGTTGAAAAATTTCACCCACCAAAACATTTTTTAGTTTAAAAATAATCCATTTGGCTCTTTTTACTGAAGTTCACTTTTACTCCTATTGTTTACCATTAAGATTCTATTTCCTGTTCTCCATGTTAGATTTTTCAATTATACTTGAGTTTGAATAATTATTTTAATTTTGCTTAATTTTATTCTTAAAAATGTCTTACAAAAAATCATCACTTTGCGTTGCTAAAAATAAGGACAAATGGGCGAGTAATTTGAAAAAATTTCAAAACACTCTTAAGAAAAGAAACGAAATTGGAATCGAGATCGAGCCATTGCATTCACATTCTAGAATGCCAAAAGAGTGGATGATAATTGGTCGCTACATGGGCTTGGCCTCTATGGAAAAATCCAGATTGAAAAGAGTTGCAGCACTCAGGAAAGAAGTAGAGCTATTATGGAGCTTTTTAAATTTCCCGATACTGTCTTTGCGATCAGTGAGCAGAAAAATTGAAACTTTAATTTGAAAAAACCTGTGGGTGACATACGGGAGCAGTTTGATAAGTTATTTGATGTCACAAACAAAACTGGTCAATGGTTATGTGCTGAGGACAAAAAACTTTACGAAATACAAATTCAAAGTGGAGGTAAGACGGGATATACTACAACTAAAATTGCTAGTCAAAGTACAATTCATCCGTCAAAACAGAAAATTGTTTGCAAAATTAATGAGGCACAACAACAACAAAGCAGTTTTGAAAGTTCCAGTGATTCAAGTGATAACGAGAATTCTCAAAGTAGCTCTGATGGTGCTGATGCAATGCAGTCATCCACAGAAAGCTTGGATCAAAGCACACATAAGAAACAATCACAGCAATCTACTTCTAGTGTAGTTTCATTAGTTCAATCTGGGAAACTACCAGTTCGAAGAGCAGCATTAGTACGCAAAATTTTGCTTAAGTCCGGCGTAAAAATAGCAACTCCTTCTCAGTCAGGTGTCTATCGAGCTGTATTCAGAGAAGCAAGTAAACTAAAAGAAACATTAATAAATACTTTGCTTAATAGCTTATGGAGTTTACATTTTGATGGTAAAATTATGAAGAAAAAAGAACACCAAGTAGTTGTATTAAAAAATGAAGCAAAAGAAGTGAGGCTAGCCGTCTTAGTTTTACCTGATGGCAAAGCTGCTACGATCGGATCTGCCATTCAAAAAGTTTTAGATGAATATAACTTATGGTCAGCTATAAAGATGATAGCTTCAGACACTACAAATGTTAATACAGGGTCGAAGTCTGGAGTTGTGGTGAAACTTCAGAAACTGTTTGTTCAACATGGTGAGTCTGCACCAGTCTTTATAGGTTGTCAGCACCACATACTTGATCGTGTTCTTAGACACGTGTGTGATGCATTGCTCGGTGATTCAACTGAGTCTCCTAACATAAATTATCCATTTGTAAATAAGATACTTAAAGATTATGAAATGTTAAAAAAAGATTTTGAAAGTAAAACAAAGAAATGTGCTCCAATTTTAGAAAAACAGGAAATAGATTGGAGAGATGATATGAAATTTTTGCACCATCTAATTTGCGTTTTTAAGCATTTTAAGAGTTCTCAACAAATGCCAAAAGTTAATTTTAGCGCACTGCCTGGCCTCAGCAATGCCCGATGGAACTCTCGAGCAATTTTTGCATTGTTGGCTTTCATACTATTGCCTGATGAACGAAAGAACCTTCAGAAATTGTGTGAATTTATATGTGGACATTGGAGTGATGCCTGGTTTAGTGATCATCATTACAAAGCTGAACAATATGAACTTCTTTTCCATACTGTTAATGATTATCCAAAAGGGTTGCGCTGTCTTCGAAATCATTGGTCTCAAAGTCCATTTCCAATACTCACTCCACGTAGCAATGTTTGTGCAGAAAGAGCAATAAAAGTTCTGCAAGATATTATTTCCCTTTGCCACTCACCAGAGAAACTGAATTTACGTTTTATTTATACAAATAAAAGTTTATGAAACAATACTTGAAATTATTAACAAATGTCAATTTTTCTAAAACTTCAAAATGTTTGGTGGGTGACATTTTTCAATTTTTTTTAATAAATTTGATATGGTTTTGTGTTTCTACAATAAAAACTCATCTGTTGATGGTATGCCATACAAGTGTTGTTCTGAAGTCATATACCTATTACCCACTCATGATGACATATCGTGTATATATGTTCACTAAATATTTGAATTCTATTTTACTGGTTTATAGTTTAAACGACAAACTGATTTTAATAGTTGATTTGATAAATAAATATCATTTTGAGAATCCATGTCCATTTACCATATCCAGATCCATTATTATAGTCGCTGACCAATATATAATATGTCCAGATCCATTATTATAGTCGCTGACCAATATATAATGAGTCCAGATCCATTATTATAGTCACTGACCAATATATAATGAGTCCAGATCCATTATTATAGTCACTGACCAATATATAATGAGTCCAGATCCATTATTATAGTCACTGATCAATATTTAATGAGTCCAGATCCATTATTATAGTCACTGACCAATATATAATGAGAAATATTGTTATACATGTATTCCAAAACTGAAATAAAAAATACGTTTTGCTGTGAGATACTAAGATACTGTTTCAGCCGATAAAATGTTTAGATAGTGAAAAGTTAAACAATGAATATAAATACTAAATACTAATACATGTATATTTTTATTTATCGTAAACTGTGTTATCTAGTAACACAGCACTGGCAGATCCATTATTATAGTCACTGACCAATATATAATGAGTCCAGATCCATTATTATAGTCACTGACCAATATATAATGAGTCCAGATCTATCATTATAGTCACTGACCAATATATAATGAGTCCAGATCCATTATTATAGTCACTGACCAATAAATAATGAGTCCAGATCCATTATTATAGTCGCTGACCAATATATAATGAGTCCAGATCCATTATTATAGTCGCTGATCAATATATAATGCGTCCAGATCCATTATTATAGTCGCTGACCAATATATAATGCGTCCAGATCCATTATTATAGTCGCTGACCAATATATAATATGTCCAGATCCATTATTATAGTCGCTGACCAATATATAATGAGTCCAGATCCATTATTATAGTCACTGACCAATATATAATGAGAAATATTGTTATACATGTATTCCAAAACTGAAATAAAAAATACTTTTTGCTGTGAGATACTAAGATACTGTTTCAGCCGATAAAATGTTTAGATAGTGAAAAGTTAAACAATGAATATAAATACTAAATACTAATACATGTATATTTTTTTTTATCGTAAACTGTGTTATCTTCAAATATGTTAGCGTCAGTGTTAAACTATGTTACTGTCAATGTTAAACTATGTTACTGTCAATGTTAAACTATGTTACTGTCAATGTTAAACTATGTTACTGTCAATGTTAAACTATGTTACTGTCAATGTTAAACTATGTTACTGTCAATGTTAAACTATGTTACTGTCAATGTTAAACTATGTTACTGTCAATGTTAAACTATGTTACTGTCAATGTTAAACTATGTTACTGTCAATGTTAAAATATTTTACTGTCAATAATAAACTATGTTACTGTCAATGTTAAACTATGTTACTGTCAATGTTAAAATATGTTACTGTCAATGTTAACTGATGTTACTGGCTATGTTTACTGATGTTACCGGCTATGTTACAATAATTACTGCCTATATAAACCGATGTTACTGGCCATGTTAAAATATGGGAACGGACGGTTGTGTGACAAGGCGCTTGACAGTTCCCTGGTTCGATCTCCGGAGAGGACCGATCGATACTTCAGTTCAAGTTACATCTCCATGACCATTGCACTATCGGCTAAACTGGGAATGAAGTGTTAACAATGTTAACAGATGTTACTGTCTATGTTAAAGTATGTTACTGTCTATGTTAAGACAATTGTTTGTAAATGTTAAGACAAGCTAATGTCAATGTTAAACTATGAAACTGTCAATGTTAAAATACGTCGCTGTCAATGTTAGATAATATGTTACTGTCCATGTAAAAATATGTTAATGTCAATGTAAAACATGTTCCTGTCAATGTAAAATATGTTAATGTCAATGTAAAACATGTTCCTGTCAATGTAAAATATGTTAATGCCAATTTAAACATTTTATTGTCAATGTGGGTATAATCTTATTACTGTTGCATGCTGTATATCTTCCAATGTATTTATCAAAGACCAGATGCCACATGCGAATGTCTGTGTTCTGCTGTATACTTCTGTCTCCCATGACTACATCCCTTTCCCCATACACTATACACTTAACATATATTTTATATTAATAGACACTGAAGGGAGACACTAAGGGCAGATAAATATTTTGTTATTACTAACCCAGCGCCAGTCTGTCTGGCAAGTTTGACACCAACGCTACTGATTACTTCCCTTGTATTATGGTGCAGTGATATAAACGCTGTGTTCGCCGTGACGCAGTTGTCGGTCATGAGATGTCTGTTATGAAGTAACGAAATTAAAAAAAAAAAACAACCGTTTTATCTGTCAAAGTTGTTGAAGGCGATACACATTATGAATTCATTAAATACAATAAATATGTTTATTTGAATGCCAGCGGACACAGACACTACTCATTACACATTTCGTGATAATCACTACTTTATTAGTTTATCACTACTTTATTAGTTTATCACTACTTTATTAGTTAAGCACTACTTTATTAGTTTATCACTTCTTTATAAGTTTATCACTACTTTATTAGTTTATCACTACTTTATTAGTTAAGCACTACTTTATTAGTTTATCACTTCTTTATAAGTTTATCACTTCTTTATAAGTTTATCACTTCTTTATAAGTTTATCACTTCTTTATAAGTTTATCACTACTTTATTAGTTTATCACTACTTTATTAGTTTATCACTTCTTTATAAGTTTATCACTTCTTTATTAGTTAAGCACTACTTAATTCGTTTATCACTACTTTATAAGTTTATCACTACTTTATTAGTTTATCACTTCTTTATAAGTTTATCACTACTTTATTAGTTAAGCACTACTTTATAAGTTTATCACTACTTTATTAGTTTATCTCTAATTTATTAGTTAAGCACTACTTTATTAGTTTCTTAAAATTATTTACCTAGTAAGTTGGAGTTTATACATTTTGATTATATTTGCTTCATCCATATCGATTCATGTAAAAAAAAATGAAATCGATGTGGATGAAGTAAATATAATCACTGTTGCTGTCCTTTAGAAATATGGTCTCAACTTATCACTGAAGCTCCCCCCTCCCCCCCCCCTATCAGATACACTGTTGCAATATACACGACATACGTTAATTATGCTGCATTAAAATATGTACCGATAGGATTATATAAGATGCAGGAAAAGGATCAAAGGTCAAGGTTAAGGTGAGGCCTTCGTAAATTTCAGTGAAGTGATTGTCAAGGTAAAAGAAAAGTTAATGTATAACTAACTAGAAGGGCGCCTAACACTATCTGCCGCCCGGGTGCAAAAGCCATACCCCCCCTCCCCGACACCGATTTCTAGGTCTAATTATAAAATATCTAAATAAATAATAGCAGTCTCACGTCTGCGTTAAATCGAAACTAAAGAATGAATACAACAGTATTCCAGTTAAAAATATTAATCAAGGCGCTTTTTGCCTTAATATGCCGAGGTTACAGAAACAGGTGAATTCTACACTTCATCTGCCCCAATGAGACCCTTTGGAGCTTAAGGGAACTTTAATTTATCAGTCGAATTAATACACAGCAGACGATTTCCTTTACAAATATAAAGTGCATGTGGCATTTTCATTATGGAGGATTTAAACAAGGAAACTCAACTGTACTTTATAGGACGGAATTAACAAATGTATTAAATATAAAGATGAATACAGAAAAATGAACATCGTCAAATCCTTTACTTTACCCCCATTTTTTTTTTAAACGTTGATAATGTAATTAAGAGAGAGAGAGAGAGAGAGAGAGAGAGAGAGAGAGAGAGAGATTGCCTCTCACATATAGCTTTAATCAGGACGCAGCATATTATTTAGAGTGTTAGTCAAACGCCTAGTGGGAAATATTCGCCAGACTGATTTTTATCTGTATGTGTAGGAATGTATGCTTTATTTTTTCACGGCCGGCATCTGCCTACAGCCGAATGTTGTGCACCTACAGCCGAATGTTGTGCACCTACAGCCGAATGTTGTGCACCTACAACCGAATGTTGTGCACATACAGCCGAATGTTGTACACCTCTGCTCTTACCGGTGAGTTTTGAGAAAATCCATATTTTCTATAGGAATTAATCTAGAAGTAACGTTTTTTCATCTGTATTTTACTTGGTCGAATACATGAAGCTATTTACACACTGGTCGATGCCAGGCAGTTATATACACACTGGTCGATGCCAGGCAGCTATTTACACACTGGTCGATGCCAGGCAGTTATTTACACACTGGTTGATGCCAGGCAGCTATTTACACACTGGTCGATGCCAGACAGTTATTTACACACTGGTCGATGCCAGGCAGCTATTTACACACTGGTCGATGCCAGGCAGTTATTTACACACTGGTCGATGCCAGGCAGTTATTTACACACTGGTCGATGCCAGGCAGCTATTTACACACTGGTCGATGCCAGGCAGCTATTTCCACACTGGTCAATGCCAGGCAGTTATTTACACACTGGTCGATGCCAGACAGCTATTTACACATTGGTCGATGCCAGGCAGCTATTTACACACTGGTCGATGCCAGACAGCTATTTACACACTGTCGATGCCAGGCAGTTATTTACACACTGGTCGATGCCAGGCAGCTATTTACACACTGGTCGATGCCAGGCAGCTATTTACACACTGGTCGATGCCAGGCAGCTATTTACACACTGGTCGATGCTAGACAGCTATTTACACACTGGTCGATGCTAGGCAGTTATTTACACACTGGTCGATGCCAGGCAGCTATTTACACACTGGTCGATGCCAGGCAGTTATTTACACACTGGTCGATGCCAGCCAGGCAGTTATTTACACACTGGTCGATGCCAGGCAGTTATTTACACACTGATCGATGCCAGGCAGTTATTTACACACTGGTCGATGCCAGCCAGGCAGTTATTTACACACTGGTCGATGCCAGGCAGCTATTTACACACTGGTTGATGTTAGGCAGTTATTTACACACTTGTCAATGCCAGGCAGTTATTTCCACACTGGTCGAATCAAGGCAGCTATTTCCACACTGGTCGATGCCAGGCAGTTATTTCCACACTGGTCGATGCCAGGTGTTATTTACACACTGGTCGATGCCAGACAGCTATTTACACACTGGTCGATGCCAGACAGCTATTTACACACTGGTCGATGCCTGGCAGCTATTTCCACACTGGTCGATGCCAGGCAGCTATTTCCACACTGGTCGATGCCAGGCAGCTATTTCCACACTGGTCGATTCCAGGCAGCTATTTACACACTGGTCGATGCCAGGCAGCTATTTACACACTGGTCGATGCCAGGCATCTATTTACACACTGGTCGATGCCAGACAGCTATTTACACACAGGTCGATTCCAGGCAGCTATTTACACACTGGTCGATGCCAGACAGTTATTTACACACTGGTCGATGCCAGGCAGCTATTTACACACTGGTCGATGCCAGGCAGCTATTTACACACTGGTTGATGCCAGCCAGTTATTTACACACTGGTCGATGCCAGGCAGCTATTTACACACTGGTCGATGCCCGGCAGTTATTTACACACTGGTCGATGCCAGGCAGCTATTTACACACTGGTCGATGCCAGGCAGCTATTTACACACTGGTCGATGCCAGGCAGCTATTTACACACTGGTCGATGCCAGACAGCTATTTACACACTGCTCGATGCCAGGCAGCTATTTACACACTGGTCGATGTCAGACAGCTATTTACACTGGTCGATGCAAGGTAGCTATTTACACACTGGTCGATGCAAGGTAGCTATTTACACACTGATTGATGCCAGGCAGCTATTTACACACTGGTCGATGCCAGGCAGCTATTTACACACTGGTCGATGCCAGGCAGCTATTTACACACTGGTCGATGCCAGGCAGCTATTTACACACTGGTCGATGCCAGGCAGCTATTTACACACTGGTCGATGCCAGGCAGCTATTTACACACTGGTCGATGCCAGACAGCTATTTACACACTGCTCGATGCCAGGCAGCTATTTACACACTGGTCGCAACTCGCAAGCATTCCATAGTTCATGGTCGGCTGACCACTTCTACACCGGTCACTAGCCTGACATGTTTTGACATCCACACATTGATTTCCTTCCAATTAACGATGAATTAAATTGAGCCGCGACAGTCAATGATAAATCCTGCTATTTTATATTTATAAATATTTTTAAATACTTAAATAATTTTTCAATTTTTTTTAATATCCAAGATTAGATTTACGTGTCCCTGTGTGTGAAGTCCCTGTAAGGATGAGATGAAATCTCTTACATCCTAAAAAGTATAAACCACTAATGAGACTGTTTTATGGTGCCTTTCTTTCATCCCTACTATAGCCGATAGTGCAATGGCCATGGAGGCACCACGAGAGACATGAAGTGAACGAACCATGACCTGAAAATTGCCTACGGTCATCACCGGAGATCGAACTAGGTGCTCTCAGGTAGAAAGCCGAGCGCTTTGCAGCACGACCATCCATCCATTGGTTGTCCCTGTAGCGCAGGGGATAGCGCGCTGGACATCTAATCCAGAGGTCGCCGGTTTGAATCTCGCCAGGGATGTCTCAAATTTAGCTCAATCTTTTTTGACTTGCCAAAGAATTTTTTTATTCTTAATAATAGTGAATAGTCGTGAATGTATGCCATGCATTTTTGTATTCTTAATAATAGTGAATAGTCGTGAATGTATGCCATGAATTTTTTTATTCTTAATAATAGTGAATAGTCGTGAATGTATGCCATGAATTTTTTTATTCTTAATAATAGTGAATAGTCGTGAATGTATGCCATGAATTTTTTTATTCTTAATAATAGTGAATAGTCGTGAATGTATGCCATGAATTTTTTTATTCTTAATAATAGTGAATAGTCGTGAATGTATGTCATAAATTTTTTAATTCTTAATAATAGTGAATAGTCGTGAATGTATGCCATGAATTTTTTTAAAACTCGGTGTTGATATTCTTTAATTTCTTTGAAATAAAATTACTTAGTTTGATAGAAAATTTGACATTGTTATGATGTACACATCATGATATTGTTATGACAATATGTCTGTATACATCATGATATTGTTATGAAAATATGTCTGTATACATCATGATATTGTTATGACAATATGTCTGTATACATCATGAGACTATACGAAGGCCCACATCCCTATAAAATGAATAAATCTTTTCGATTTTATATTGTAGATATCAGGGGTGGGGTGTCGACCAAAATATTTGCCGACACCGACTGAAATATGCAATGAAAATGTTTGTATTGTACGTAAATCTGCTTGGTCAACTAAACTAAACATTGGCGCACTCTCTTGGTCAACTAAACTAAACATTGGCGCACTCTCTTGGTCACCTAACCTAAACATTGGCTCACTCTCTTGGTCAACTCACTTAAACATTGGCGCACTCTCTTGGTCAACTAACCTAAACATTGGCGCACTCTCTTGGTCAACTAAACTAAACATTGGCGCACTCTCTTAGTCAACTAAACTAAACATTGGCACACACTCTTGGTCAACTAAACTAAACATTGGCGCACTCTCTTGGTCAACTAAACTAAACATTGGCACACTGTCCAGGTCAACTAAACTAAACATTGGCACACTGTCCAGGTCAACTAAACTAAACATTGGCACACTCTCTTGGTCAACTAAACTAAACATTGGCGCACTCTCTTGGTCAACTAAACTAAACATTGGCACACTGTCCCGGTCAACTAAACTAAACATTGGCACACACTCTTGGTCAACTAAACTAAACATTGGCGCACTCTCTTGGAAAACTAAACTAAACATTGGCGCACTGTCCAGGTAAACTAAACTAAACATTGGCACACTGTCTAGGTCAAGTAAACTAAACATTGGCACACTGTCCAGGTCAACTAAACTAAACATTGGCACACTCTCTTGGTCAACTAAACTAAACATTGGCACACTGTCCAGGTCAACTAAACTAAACATTGGCACACTCTCTTGGTCAACTAACCTAAACATTGGCGCATTCTCTTGGTCAACTAAACTAAACATTGGCGCACTCTCTTGGTCAACTAAACTAAACATTGGCACACTCTCTTGGTCAACTAAACTAAACATTGGCACACTGTCCATGTCAAGTAATCTAAACATTGGCACACTGTCCAGGTCAACTAAACTAAACATTGGCACACTGTCCAGGTCAACTAAACTAAACATTGGCACACTCTCTTAGTCAACTAAACTAAACATTGGCGCACTCTCTTGGTCAACTAAACTAAACATTGGCACACTGTCCAGGTCAACTAACCTAAACATTGGCACACTGTCCAGGTGCACTAAACTAAACATTGGCACACTGTCCAGGTCAACTAAACTAAACATTGGCGCACTCTCTTGGTCAACTAAACTAAACATTGGCACACTGTCCAGGTCAACTAACCTAAACATTGGCACACTGTCCAGGTCAACTAAACTAAACATTGGCACACTCTCTTGGTCAACTAAACTAAACATTGGCGCACTCTCTTGGTCAACTAAACTAAACATTGGCACACTGTCCAGGTCAACTAAACTAAACATTGGCACACTGTCCAGGTCAACTAACCTAAACATTGGCACACTGTCCAGGTCAACTAAACTAAACATTGGCGCACTCTCTTGGTCAACTAACCTAAACATTGGCACACTGTCCAGGTCAACTAAACTAAACATTGGCACACTATCTTGGTCAACTAAACTAAACATTGGCACACTGTCTTAGTCATCTAAACTAAACATTGGCGCACTCTCTTGGTCAACAAAACTAAACATTTTCACACTGTCCAGGTCAACTAACCTAAACATTGGCACACTGTCCAGGTCAACTTACCTAAACATTGGCACACTGTCCAGGTCAACTATACTAAACATTGGCACACTGTCCAGGTCAACTAACCTAAACATTGGCACACTGTCCAGGTCAACTAAACTAAACATTGGCACACTCTCTTGGTAAACTAAACTAAACATTGGCGCACTCTCTTGGTCAACTAAACTAAACATTGGCACACTGTCCAGGTCAACTAAACTAAACATTGGCACACTCTCTTGGTCAACTAAACTAAACATTGGCGCACTCTCTTGGTCAACTAAACTAAACATTGGCACACTCTCTTAGTCAACTAAACTAAACCTTGGCACACTGTCCAGGTCAACTAACCTAAACATTGGCACACTCTCTTGGTCAACTAAACTAAACATTGACACACTGTCCAGGTCAACTAAACTAAAAATTGTCACACTCTCTTGGTCAACTAACCTAAACATTGGCACACTCTCTTGGTCAACTAAACCAAACATTGGCACACTGTCCAGGTCAACTAAACTAAACATTGGCACACTCTCTTGGTCAACTAAACTAAACATTGGCACACTGTCAAGTAAACTAAACATTGGCACACTGTCCAGGTCAACTAAACTAAACATTGGCACACTCTCTTGGTCAACTAAACTAAACATTGGCACACTGTCCAGGTCAACTAAACTAAACATTGGCACACTGTCATGGTCAACTAAACTAAACATTGGCACACTCTTTAGTCAACTAAACTAAACATTGGCACACTGTCCAGGTCAACTAACCTAAACATTGGCACACTCTCTTGGTGAACTAAACTAAACATTGGCACACTGTCCAGGTCAACTAACCTAAACATTGGCACACTGTCCAGGTCAACTAAACTAAACACTGGCGCACTCTCTTGGTCAACTAAACTAAACACTGGCGCACTCTCTTGGTCAACTAAACTAAACATTGGCACACTGTCCAGGTCAACTAAACTAAACATTGGCACACTCTCTTGGTCAACCAAACTAAACATTGGCACACTGTCCAGGTCAACAAAACTAAACATTTTCACACTGTCCAGGTCAACTAACCTAAACATTGGCACACTGTCCAGGTCAACTTACCTAAACATTGGCACACTGTCCAGGTCAACTATACTAAACATTGGCACACTGTCCAGGTCAACTAACCTAAACATTGGCACACTCTCTTGGTCAACTAAACTAAACATTGGCGCACTCTCTTGGTCAACTAAACTAAACGTTGGCGCACTCTCTTGGTCAACTAAACTAAACATTGGCACACTATCCAGGTCAACTAAACTAAACATTGGCACACTCTCTTGGTCAACTAAACTAAATATTGGCACACTGTCCAGGTCAACTAAACTAAACATTAGCACACTGTCTTGGTCAACTAAACTAAACATTGGCACACTGTCTTGGTCAACTAAACTAAACATTGGCACACTGTCCAGGTCAACTAACCTAAACATTGGCACACTGTCCAGGTCAACTAAACTAAACATTGGCACACTCTCTTGGTAAACTAAACTAAACATTGGCGCACTCTCTTGGTCAACTAAACTAAACATTGGCACACTGTCCAGGTCAACTAAACTAAACATTGGCACACTCTCTTGGTCAACTAAACTAAACATTGGCGCACTCTCTTGGTCAACTAAACTAAACATTGGCACACTCTCTTAGTCAACTAAACTAAACCTTGGCACACTGTCCAGGTCAACTAACCTAAACATTGGCACACTCTCTTGGTCAACTAAACTAAACATTGACACACTGTCCAGGTCAACTAAACTAAAAATTGTCACACTCTCTTGGTCAACTAACCTAAACATTGGCACACTCTCTTGGTCAACTAAACCAAACATTGGCACACTGTCCAGGTCAACTAAACTAAACATTGGCACACTCTCTTGGTCAACTAAACTAAACATTGGCACACTGTCAAGTAAACTAAACATTGGCACACTGTCCAGGTCAACTAAACTAAACATTGGCACACTCTCTTGGTCAACTAAACTAAACATTGGCACACTGTCCAGGTCAACTAAACTAAACATTGGCACACTGTCATGGTCAACTAAACTAAACATTGGCACACTCTTTAGTCAACTAAACTAAACATTGGCACACTGTCCAGGTCAACTAACCTAAACATTGGCACACTCTCTTGGTGAACTAAACTAAACATTGGCACACTGTCCAGGTCAACTAACCTAAACATTGGCACACTGTCCAGGTCAACTAAACTAAACACTGGCGCACTCTCTTGGTCAACTAAACTAAACATTGGCGCACTCTCTTGGTCAACTAAACTAAACATTGGCACACTGTCCAGGTCAACTAAACTAAACATTGGCACACTCTCTTGGTCAACAAAACTAAACATTGGCACACTGTCCAGGTCAACTAAACTAAACATTGGCACACTCTCTTAGTCAACTAAACTAAACATTGGCACACTGTCCAGGTCAACTAAACTAAACATTGGCACACTGTCTAGGTCAACTAAACTAAACTTTGGCGCACTCTCTTAGTCAACTAAACTAAACATTGGCACACTGTCCAGGTCAACTAAACTAAACCTTGGCACACTGTCCAGGTCAACTAACCTAAACATTGGCACACTCTCTTGGTCAACTAAACTAAACATTGGCACACTGTCCAGGTCAACTAAACTAAAAATTGTCACACTCTCTTGGTCAACTAACCAAAACATTGGCACACTCTCTTGGTCAACTAAACCAAACATTGGCACACTGTCCAGGTCAACTAAACTAAACATTGGCACACTCTCTTGGTCAACTAAACTAAAAATTGGCACACTGTCCATGTCAAGTAAACTAAACATTGGCACACTGTCCAGGTCAACTAAACTAAACATTGGCACACTCTCTTGGTCAACTAAACTAAACATTGGCACACTGTCCAGGTCAACTAAACTAAACATCGGCACACTGTCATGGTCAACTAAACTAAACATTGGCACACTCTCTTAGTCAACTAAACTAAACATTGGCACACTGTCCAGGTCAACTAACCTAAACATTGGCACACTCTCTTGGTGAACTAAACTAAACATTGGCACACTGTCCAGGTCAACTAACCTAAACATTGGCACACTGTCCAGGTCAACTAAACTAAACACTGGCACACTCTCTTGGTCAACTAAACTAAACATTGGCGCACTCTCTTGGTCAACTAAACTAAACATTGGCACACTGTCCAGGTCAACTAAACTAAACATTGGCACACTCTCTTGGTCAACTAAACTAAACATTGGCGCACTCTCTTGGTCAACTAAACTAAACATTGGCACACTCTCTTAGTCAACTAAACTAAACCTTGGCACACTGTCCAGGTCAACTAACCTAAACATTGGCACACTCTCTTGGTCAACTAAACTAAACATTGGCACATTGTCCAGGTCAACTAAACTAAACATTGGCACACTGTCCAGGTCAACTAACCTAAACATTGGCACACTGTCCAGGTCAACTAAACTAAACACTGGCGCACTCTCTTGGTCAACTAAACTAAACACTGGCGCACTCTCTTGGTCAACTAAACTAAACATTGGCACACTGTCCAGGTCAACTAAACTAAACATTGGCACACTCTCTTGGTCAACCAAACTAAACATTGGCACACTGTCCAGGTCAACTAAACTAAACATTGGCACACTCTCTTAGTCAACTAAACTAAACATTGGCACACTGTCCAGGTCAACTAAACTAAACATTGGCATACTGTCTAGGTCAACTAAACTAAACATTGGCGCACTCTCTTAGTCAACTAAACTAAACATTGGCACACTGTCCAGGTCAACTAAACTAAACATTGGCTCACTCTCTTAGTCAACTAAACTAAACATTGGCACACTGTCCAGGTCAACTAAACTAAACATTGGCACACTGTCCAGGTCAACTAACCTAAACATTGGCACACTCTCTTAGTCAACTAAACTAAACATTGGCACACTGTCCAGGTCAACTAACTAAACATTGGCACACTGTCCAGGTCAACTAAACTAAACATTGGCACACTGTCCAGGTCAACTAACCTAAACATTGGCACACTGTCCAGGTCAACTAAACTAAACACTGGCGCACTCTCTTGGTCAACTAAACTAAACACTGGCGCACTCTCTTGGTCAACTAAACTAAACATTGGCACACTGTCCAGGTCAACTAAACTAAACATTGGCACACTCTCTTAAACTGGGGTCCAACCTGGCACACTGTCCAGGTCAACTAACCTAAACATTGGCACACTCTCTTGGTCAACTAAACTAAACATTGGCACATTGTCCAGGTCAACCTAAACTAAACATTGGCACACTAGTCCAGGTCAACTAAACTAAACATTGGCACACTCTCTGGGTCATCCAAACTAAACATTGGCACACTGTCCAGGTCAACTAACCTAAACATTGGCACACTGTCTAGGTCAACTAAACTAAACATTGGCACAATTTCCTCTTAGTCAACTAAACCAAACATTGGCACACTGTCCAGGTCAACTAACCTAAACATTGGCACACTCTCTTGGTGAACCAAACTAAACATTGGCACACTGTCCAGGTCAACTCAACCTAAACATTGGCACACTGTCCAGGTCAACTAAACTAAACACTGGCACACTCTTTTGGTCAACTAAACTAAACATTGGCGCACTCTCTTGGTCAACTAAACTAAAACATTGGCACACCGTCCAGGTCAACCAAACTAAACATTGGCACACTCCCTTGGTCAACCAAACTAAACATTGGCGCACTCTCTTGGTCAACTAAACTAAACATTGGCACACTCTCTTAGTCAACTAAACTAAACCCTGGCACACTGTCCAGGTCAACTAACCTAAACATTGGCACACTCCTCTTGGTCAACTAAACTAAACATTGGCACATTGTCCAGGTCAACTAAACTAAACATTGGCACACTGTCCAGGTCAACTAACCTAAACATTGGCACACTGTCCAGGTCAACTAAACTAAACACTGGCGCACTCTCTTGGTCAACTAAACTAAACATTGGCGCACTCTCTTGGTCAATTAAACTAAACATTGGCACACTGTCCAGGTCAACTAAACTAAACATTGGCACACTCTCTTGGTCAACCAAACTAAACATTGGCACACTGTCCAGGTCAACTAAACTAAACATTGGCACACTCTCTTAGTCAACTAAACTAAACATTGGCACACTGTCCAGGTCAACTAAACTAAACATTGGCATACTGTCTAGGTCAACTAAACTAAACATTGGCGCACTCTCTTAGTCAACTAAACTAAACATTGGCACACTGTCCAGGTCAACTAAACTAAACATTGGCTCACTCTCTTAGTCAACTAAACTAAACATTGGCACACTGTCCAGGTCAACTAAACTAAACATTGGCACACTGTCCAGGTCAACTAACCAAAACATTGGCACACTCTCTTAGTCAACTAAACTAAACATTGGCAGACTGTCCAGGTCAACTAACTAAACATTGGCACACTGTCCAGGTCAACTAAACTAAACATTGGCACACTGTCTTGGTCAACTAAACTAAACATTGGCACACTGTCCAGGTCAACTAAACTAAACATTGGCACACTGTCCAGGTCAACTAACCAAAACATTGGCACACTCTCTTGGTCAACTAAACTAAACATTGGCGCACTCTCTTGGTCAACTAAACTAAACATTGGCACACTCTCTTAGTCAACTAAACTAAACCTTGGCACACTGTCCAGGTTAACTAAACTAAACATTGGCACACTCTCTTGGTCAACTAAACTAAACATTGGCACACTGTCCAGGTCAACTAAACTAAAAATTATCACACTCTCTTGGTCAACTAAACTAAACATTGGCACACTGTCCAGGTCAACTAAACTAAACATTGGCACACTCTCTTGGTCAACTAAACTAAACATTGGCACACTGTCCAGGTCAACTAAACTAAACATTGGCACACTGTCCAGGTCAACTAACCTAAACATTGGCACACTCTCTTGGTGAACTAAACTAAACATTGGCACACTGTCCAGGTCAACTAACCTAAACATTGGCACACTGTCCAGGTCAACTAAACTAAACACTGGCGCACTCTCTTGGTCAACTAAACTAAACACTGGCGCACTCTCTTGGTCAACTAAACTAAACATTGGCACACTGTCCAGGCCAACTAAACTAAACATTGGCACACTCTCTTGGTCAACCAAACTAAACATTGGCACACTGTCCAGGTCAACTAAACTAAACATTGGCACACTCTCTTAGTCAACTAAACTAAACATTGGCGCACTCTCTTAGTCAACTGAACTAAACATTGGCACACTGTCCAGGTCAACTAACCTAAACATTGGCACACTCTCTTGGTCAACTAAACTAAACATTGGCACACTGTCCAGGTCAACTAAACTAAAAATTGTCACACTCTCTTGGTCAACTAACCTAAACATTGGCACACTCTCTTGGTCAACTAAACCAAACATTGGCACACTGTCCAGGTCAACTAAACTAAACATTGGCACACTCTCTTGGTCAACTAAACTAAACATTGGCACACTGTCCATGTCAACTAAACTAAACATTGGCACACTGTCCAGGTCAACTAAAGTAAACTTTGGCATACTCTCTTGGTCAACTAAACTAAACATTGGCACACTGTCTTGGTCAACTAAACTAAACATTGGCACACTCTCTTAGTCAACTAAACTAAACATTGGCACACTGTCCAGGTCAACTAACCTAAACATTGGCACACTCTCTTGGTCAACTAAACTAAACATTGGCACACTGTCCAGGTCAACTAAACTAAAAATTGTCACACTCTCTTGGTCAACTAACCTAAACATTGGCACACTCTCTTGGTCAACTAAACCAAACATTGGCACACTGTCCAGGTCAACTAAACTAAACATTGGCACACTCTCTTGGTCAACTAAACTAAACATTGGCACACTGTCCATGTCAACTAAACTAAACATTGGCACACTGTCCAGGTCAACTAAAGTAAACTTTGGCATACTCTCTTGGTCAACTAAACTAAACATTGGCACACTGTCTTGGTCAACTAAACTAAACATTGGCACACTCTCTTAGTCAACTAAACTAAACATTGGCACACTGTCCAGGTCAACTAACCTAAACATTGGCACACTGTCCAGGTCAACTAAACTAAACATTGGCGCACTCTCTTGGTCAACTAAACTAAACATTGGCGCACTCTTTTGGTCAACTAAACTAAACATTGGCACACTGTCCATGCAACTAAACTAAACATTGGCACACTCTCTTGGTCAACCAAACTAAACATTGGCACACTGTCCAGGTCAACTAAACTAAACATTGGCACACTCTCTTAGTCAACTAAACTAAACATTGGCACACTGTCCAGGTCAACTAAACTAAACATTGGCACACTGTCCAGGTCAACTAAACTAAACATTGGCACACTGTCCAGGTCAACTAAACTAAACATTGGCACACTGTCCAGGTCAACTAAACTAAACATTGGCACACTGTCTTGGTCAACTAAATTAACATTGGCACACTGTCCAGGTCAACTAAACTAAACATTGGCACACTCTCTTGGTCAACTAACCTAAACATTGGCGCACTCTCTTGGTCAACTAAACTAAACATTGGCGCACTCTCTTGGTCAACTAAACTAAACATTGTCACACTCTCTTGGTCAACTAAACTAAACATTGGCGCACTCTCTTGGTCAACTAAACTAAACATTGGCGCACTCTCTTGGTCAACTAAACTAAACATTGGCGCACTCTCTTGGTCAACTAAACTAAACATCGGCACACTCTCTAGGTCAACTAACTTAAACATATCTGCTTGGTCAAATAAACTAAACATAAAACAGTTTGGTTTTTTACATACCTTATTTTCTCGTTGGATTTTTTTTTCGTATGTTCAATTCATTTTTGCAGCATTCTTCTCAGTTATCGTCCCTAGCGTCAGTTGTTGACTTCAATTAGCTCTCGTTTTGAAATTTAGATTATTACTGTAGGTGAGTGCACTACCAAACAATACACAGTGCTGCTCTATCTATCTCTGAGACGTGTTTCAATTTTACTTTGAATGCTTGATGCCCACGTTAAAAATTAAATTGTGTTTTTAATTATCTTTTATATTCATTTACGTTCTTTTCTAAAAGCAGTTATAACTAAACTAAACACTGGCGCACTCTCTTGGTCAACTAAACTAAACACTGGCGCACTCTCTTGGTCAACTAAACTAAACATTGGCACACTGTCCAGGTCAACTAAACTAAACATTGGCACACTCTCTTGGTCAACCAAACTAAACATTGGCACACTGTCCAGGTCAACTAAACTAAACATTGGCACACTCTCTTAGTCAACTAAACTAAACATTGGCACACTGTCCAGGTCAACTAAACTAAACATTGGCACACTGTCCAGGTCAACTAAACTAAACATTGGCACACTGTCCAGGTCAACTAAACTAAACATTGGCACACTCTCTTGGTCAACTAACCTAAACATTGGCGCACTCTCTTGGTCAACTAAACTAAACATTGTCACACTCTCTTGGTCAACTAAACTAAACATTGGCGCACTCTCTTGGTCAACTAAACTAAACATTGGCGCACTCTCTTGGTCAACTAAACTAAACATTGGCGCACTCTCTTGGTCAACTAAACTAAACATCGGCACACTCTCTAGGTCAACTAACTTAAACATATCTGCTTGGTCAAATAAACTAAACATAAAACAGTTTGGTTTTTTACATACCTTATTTTCTCGTTGGATTTTTTTTTCGTATGTTCAATTCATTTTTGCAGCATTCTTCTCAGTTATCGTCCCTAGCGTCAGTTGTTGACTTCAATTAGCTCTCGTTTTGAAATTTAGATTATTACTGTAGGTGAGTGCACTACCAAACAATACACAGTGCTGCTCTATCTATCTCTGAGACGTGTTTCAATTTTACTTTGAATGCTTGATGCCCACGTTAAAAATTAAATTGTGTTTTTAATTATCTTTTATATTCATTTACGTTCTTTTCTAAAAGCAGTTATAACTAAACTAAACACTGGCGCACTCTCTTGGTCAACTAAACTAAACACTGGCGCACTCTCTTGGTCAACTAAACTAAACATTGGCACACTGTCCAGGTCAACTAAACTAAACATTGGCACACTCTCTTGGTCAACAAAACTAAACATTGGCACACTGTCCAGGTCAACTAAACTAAACATTGGCACACTCTCTTAGTCAACTAAACTAAACATTGGCACACTGTCCAGGTCAACTAAACTAAACATTGGCACACTGTCCAGGTCAACTAAACTAAACATTGGCACACTCTCTTAGTCAACTAAACTAAACATTGGCACACTGTCCAGGTCAACTAAACTAAACATTGGCACACTGTCCAGGTCAACTAAACTAAACATTGGCACACTGTCCAGGTCAACTAAACTAAACATTGGCACACTCTCTTGGTCAACTAACCTAAACATTGGCGCACTCTCTTGGTCAACTAAACTAAACATTGTCACACTCTCTTGGTCAACTAAACTAAACATTGGCGCACTCTCTTGGTCAACTAAACTAAACATTGGCGCACTCTCTTGGTCAACTAAACTAAACATTGGCGCACTCTCTTGGTCAACTAAACTAAACATCGGCACACTCTCTAGGTCAACTAACTTAAACATATCTGCTTGGTCAAATAAACTAAACATAAAACAGTTTGGTTTTTTACATACCTTATTTTCTCGTTGGATTTTTTTTTCGTATGTTCAATTCATTTTTGCAGCATTCTTCTCAGTTGTCGTCCCTAGCGTCAGTTGTTGACTTCAATTAGCTCTCGTTTTGAAATTTAGATTATTACTGTAGGTGAGTGCACTACCAAACAATACACAGTGCTGCTCTATCTATCTCTGAGACGTGTTTCAATTTTACTTTGAATGCTTGATGCCCACGTTAAAAATTAAATTGTGTTTTTAATTATCTTTTATATTCATTTACGTTCTTTTCTAAAAGCAGTTATAATTAAACACTACATTTATCATTTATATAATATGTTTGAGTACATTTTATGGCGGGACTTGACAAACTAATTCCATATACATTGATTCAAAAGGAAAGAAATCGCCTCGGTTATTGTTGGATTTGTGTCTATTGTTTTGAAATTATTTTTTTCACGTATATTAAGGCATATCTGTACATTGACTAAGAAAATAAAACCAAGTAAATTGTGTTAAAACTTTATTGTTGCAGTTGTTTGCAGCCCATTTACATGAAATAAGAAATATTAAGGGGAAGTAAGGGAGTTATTTTGTGAATAATTACGATACTAAAATATTACAAGAGTACTCTCCCCGTCTTGGACCATTAAACATATCAAATAATTTTTTTTTTCTAAAGTAAAAAAGTGAAAGTATAAACATAGCCGGCATTTCTACACGATTAAAGGAAAAACAATATTAAAATATACTAAACAGTAAGAATAAAAACTTAGATCATTGAAATTGTTTATCAAATTATAGTGATAAATAAAGCGTTAACACAATTAACGTTTATGTATTTAATTTATTTATCGTGCAGTTAATAAATAAAGTTAGTATAGTGATAGATGGCCTCCAGTGCACTTTGTTTAATGAAGTTAGTATAGTGACAGATGGCCTTCAGTGCACTTTGTTTAATGAAGTTAGTATAGTGATAGTTGGCCTTCAGTGCACTTTGTTTAATGAAGTTTGTACAGTTATAGATGGTCTCCAGTGCACTTTGTTTAATGAAGTTAGTATAGTGATAGTTTACCTCCAGTGCACTTTGTTTAATGAAGTTAGTATAGTGATAATTGGCCTGCAGTGCACTTTGTTTAATGAAGTTTGTATAGTGATAAATGGTCTCCAGTGCACTTTGTTTAATGAAGATAGTATAGTGATAGTTGGCCTCCAGTGCACTTTGTTTAATGAAGTTAGTATAGTGATAGTTGGCCTCCAGTGCACTTTGTTTAATGAAATATAGTGATAGATGGCTTCCAGTGCACTTTGTTTAATGAAGTTATATAGTGATAGATGGCCTCCAGCGCACTTTGTTTAATGAAGTTAGTATAGTGATAGTTGGCCTCCAGTGCACTTTGTTTAATGAAGTTAGTATAGTGATAGTTGGCCTCCAGTGCACTTTGTTTAATGAAATATAGTGATAGATGGCTTCCAGTGCACTTTGTTTAATGAAGTTTGTACAGTGATAGATGGTCTCCAGTGCACTTTGTTTAATGAAGTTAGTATAGTGAAAATTGGCCTCCAATGCACTTTGTTTAATGAAGTTAGTATAGTGATTGATGGCCTCCAGTGCACTTTTTTTAACGAAGTTAGTATAGTGATAGTTGGCCTCCAGTGCACTTTGTTTAATGAAGTTAGTATAGTAATAGATGGCCTCCAGTGCACTTTGTTTAATAAAGTTAGTATAGTGATAGTTGGCCTCCAGTGCACTTTGTTTAATGAAGTTAGTATAGTGATAATTGGCCTGCAGTGCACTTTGTTTAATGAAATATAGTGATAGATGGCTTCCAGTGCACTTTGTTTAATGAAGTTATATAGTGATAGATGGCCTCCAGCGCACTTTGTTTAATGAAGTTAGTATAGTGATAGTTGGCCTCCAGTGCACTTTGTTTAATGAAGTTAGTATAGCGATAGTTGGCCTCCAGTGCACTTTGTTTAATGAAGTTAGTATAGTGATAGTTGACCTCCAGTGCACTTTGTTTTATGAAGTTAGTATAGTGATAGATGGTCCCCAGTGCACTTTGTTTAATGAAGTTAGTATAGTGATAGTTGGCCTTCAGTGCACTTTGTTTAATGAAGTTATATAGTGATAGATGGCCTCCAGCGCACTTTGTTTAATGAAGTTAGTATAGTGATAGTTGGCCTCCAGTGCACTTTGTTAAATGAATTATAGTGATAGATGACTTCCAGTGCACTTTGTTTAATGAAGTTTGTACAGTGATAGATGGTCTCCAGTGCACTTTGTTTAATGAAGTTAGTATAGTGATAGTTGGCCTGCAGTGCACTTTGTTTAATGAAGTTAGTATAGTTATAGATGGCCTCCAGTGCACTTTGTTTAATGAAGTTAGTACAATGATAGTTGGCCTCCAGTGCACTTTGTTTAATGAAGTTTGTATAGTGATAGATGGTCCCCAGTCCACTTTGTTTAATGAAGTTTGTATAGTTATAGATGGTCCCCAGTGCACTTTGTTTAATGAAGTTAGTACAATGATAGTTGGCCTCCAGTGCACTTTGTTTAATGAAGTTAGTATAGTGATAGATGGCCTGCAGTGCACTTTGTTTAATGAAGTTAGTAGTGTTATAGATGGTCCCCAGTGCACTTTGTTTAATGAAGTTAGTACAATGATAGTTGGCCTCCAGTGCACTTTGTTTAATGAAGTTTGTATAGTGATAGTTGGCCTCCAGTGCACTTTGTTTAATGAAGTTTGTATAGTGATAGATGGTCTCCAGTGCACTTTGTTTAATGAATATAGTATAGTGATAGATGGCTTCTAGTGCACTTTGTTTAATGAAGTTAGTATAGTGATAGATGGCCTCCAGTGCACTTTGTTTAATGAAGTTAGTATAGTGATAGATGGCCTGCAGTGCACTTTGTTTAATGAAGTTTGTATAGTTATAGATGGTCCCCAGTGCACTTTGTTTAATGAAGTTTGTATAGTGATAGATGGCCTCCAGTGCACTTTGTTTAATGAAGTTTGTATAGTGATAGATGGTCCCCAGTCCTCTTTGTTTAATGAAGTTTGTATAGTGATAGATAGCCTCCAGTGCACTTTGTTTAATGAAGTTAGTATAGTGATAGATGGCCTCCAGTGCACTTTGTTTAATGAAGTTAGTATAGTGACAGATGGCCTGCAGTGCACTTTGTTTAATGAAGTTAGTACAATGATAGTTGGCCTCCAGTGCACTTGGTTTTATGAAGTTAGTATAGGGATAGATGGCCTGCAGTGCACTTTGTTTAATGAAGTTAGTATAGTGATAGTTGACCTCCAGTGCACTTTGTTTTATGAAGTTAGTATAGTGATAGATGGTCCCCAGTGCACTTTGTTTAATGAAGTTAGTATAGTGATAGTTGGCCTTCAGTGCACTTTGTTTAATGAAGTTATATAGTGATAGATGGCCTCCAGCGCACTTTGTTTAATGAAGTTAGTATAGTGATAGTTGGCCTCCAGTGCACTTTGTTTAATGAATTTAGTATAGTGATAGTTGGCCTCCAGTGCACTTTGTTTAATGAAATATAGTGATAGATGGCTTCCAGTGCACTTTGTTTAATGAAGTTTGTACAGTGATAGATGGTCTCCAGTGCACTTTGTTTAATGAAGTTAGTATAGTGATAGTTGGCCTCCAATGCACTTTGTTTATTGAAGTTAGTATAGTGATTGATGGCCTCCAGTGCACTTTTTTTAACGAAGTTAGTATAGTGATAGTTGGCCTCCAGTGCACTTTGTTTAATGAAGTTAGTATAGTGATAGATGGCCTCCAGTGCACTTTGTTTAATAAAGTTAGTATAGTGATAGTTGGCCTCCAGTGCACTTTGTTTAATGAAGTTAGTATAGTGATAATTGGCCTGCAGTGCACTTTGTTTAATGAAGTTTGTATAGTGATAGATGGTCTCCAGTGCACTTTGTTTAATGAAGATAGTATAGTGATAGTTGGCCTCCAGTGCACTTTGTTTAATGAAATATAGTGATAGATGGCTTCCAGTGCACTTTGTTTAATGAAGTTATATAGTGATAGATGGCCTCCAGCGCACTTTGTTTAATGAAGTTAGTATAGTGATAATTGGACTGCAGTGCACTTTGTTTAATGAAGTTTGTATAGTGATAGATGGTCTCCAGTGCACTTTGTTTAATGAAGATAGTATAGTGATAGTTGGCCTCCAGTGCACTTTGTTTAATGAAGTTAGTATAGTGATAGTTGGCCTCCAGTGCACTTTGTTTAATGAAGTTAGTATAGTGATAGTTGGCCTCCAGTTTACTTTGTTTAATGAAGTTAGTATAGTGATAGTTGGCCTCCAGTGCACTTTGTTTAATGAAATATAGTGATAGATGGCTTCCAGTGCACTTTGTTTAATGAAGTTAGTATAGTGATAGATGGCCTCCATTGCACTTTGTTTAATGAAGTTAGTATAGTGATAGATGGCCTCTAGTGCACTTTGTTTAATGAAGTTAGTATAGTGATAGTTGGCCTCCAGTGCACTTTGTTTAATGAAGTTAGTATAGTGATAGTTGGCCTCCAGTGCACTTTGTTAAATGAATTATAGTGATAGATGACTTCCAGTGCACTTTGTTTAATGAAGTTTGTACAGTGATAGATGGTCTCCAGTGCACTTTGTCTAATGAAGTTAGTATAGTGATAGTTGACCTGCAGTGCACTTTGTTTAATGAAGTTAGTATAGTTATAGATGGTCCCCAGTGCACTTTGTTTAATGAAGTTAGTACAATGATAGTTGGCCTCCAGTGCACTTTGTTTAATGAAGTTAGTACAATGATAGTTGGCCTCCAGTGCACTTTGTTTAATGAAGTTTGTATAGTGATAGATGGTCCCCAGTCCACTTTGTTTAATGAAGTTTGTATAGTGATAGATGGCCTCCAGTGCACTTTGTTTAATGAAGTTAGTATAGTGATAGTTGGCCTCCAGTGCACTTTGTTTAATGAAGTTAGTATAGTGATAGTTGGCCTCAAGTGCACTTTGTTTAATGAAGTTAATACAATGATAGTTGGCCTCTAGTGCACTTTGTTTAATGAAGTTTGTATAGTGATAGTTGGCCTCCAGTGCACTTTGTTTAATGAAGTTAGTATAGTGATAGATGGTCTCCAGTGCACTTTGTTTAATGAATAAAGTATAGTGATAGATGGCTTCTAGTGCACTTTGTTTAATGAAGTTAGTATAGTGATAGATGGCCTCCAGTGCACTTTGTTTAATGAAGTTAGTATAGTAATAGATGGCCTCCAGTGCACTTTGTTCAATGAAGTTAGTATAGTGATAGATGGCCTGCAGTGCACTTTGTTTAATGAAGTTAGTATAGTTATAGATGGTCCCCAGTGCACTTTGTTTAATGAAGTTAGTACAATGATAGTTGGCCTCCAGTGCACTTTGTTTAATGAAGTTTGTATAGTGATAGATGGTCCCCAGTCCACTTTGTTTAATGAATATAGTATAGTGATAGATGGCCTCTAGTGCACTTTGTTTAATGAAGTTAGTATAGTAATAGATGGCCTCCAGTGCACTTTGTTTAATGAAGTTAGTATAGTGATAGTTGGCCTCCAGTGCACTTTGTTTAATGAAGTTCGTATAGTGATAGATGGCCTCCAGTGCACTTTGTTTAATGAAGTTAGTATAGTGATAGTTGGCCTCCAGTGCACTTTGTTTAATGAAGTTAGTATAGTGATAGTTGGCCTCAAGTGCACTTTGTTTAATGAAGTTAGTATAGTGATAGATGGTCTCCAGTGCACTTTGTTTAATGAAGTAATAAAAAGAGTAGGAAGACATATTAGTCCAGACAGAATATATCAATGTTAAAATTTTGTCATTTCATTAATTAAAACTTTCGAAGAAATTGAACTAGAAATCGAAATGTCAAGAGCAAGTAGGGAGGGGGTTTTGACCAAAATGGAGTCAATGTCGTCTAAACCCAAGATCAAGGGGGGGGGGATGCCTGTTAGCAACGTTCCGTCTACACACACATTGAGTCAAATCGGTTTTCAACCGGTAGAAATACGCGATTCATTGTATGTAAAGATAATGAAACTAAAATGGTATAATGATAACTATAAACCAAATATATATATATATATATATATCTAAAATAATTTATAACAATTTCTTTTATGAGGTCTAAAGGTTGTAACAGTATATACTTTTTATTTGACCATAAGTTTTTTGGTCATAAGTTATTTGACCATAAGTTATTTGACCATAAGTTATTTGGCCATAAGTTATTTGACCATAAGTTATTTGGCCATAAGTTATTTGGCCATAAGTTATTTGGACATAAGTTATTTGAACATAAGTTATTTGGCCATAAGTTATTTGGACATAAGTTATTTGAACATAAGTTATTTGGCCATAAGTTATTTGGACATAAGTTATTTGGCCATAAGTTTGTCTTATATAATCAATTAATCTTTAGGCACCACATGAAATTAAAACGATTATCGCGAAATTTGTAGGTAAACCATCAGAAGTACATTATATTTTAGAAAGCATTGTTGTGCTTGTCATCAGCAGTTAATTTATGGAACAAAGTGACAGTTAAGTATAACTCACATCATATTATTCCAACTCGTTGTTAGCAAAAATGAACTGTGTGTAACAACAAGAGTGAGTTTAAATTAACATTTATGTTAATGAAATATATAAAACTACATCATTTCTCCCCTGACTGATTTATTCTACAATCACAATCAAGTACTGTATTATAAATAATAGCTTTTTATTAAGCGATTTTTTATGCGGCATTTATGTAGAACCTATCTCCCTTTAAAAAAAAAACAGTAAAAAACATAAAATGGACCACTAGTAGTCTATGTGGCATTATCTGAGTACTTAATAGTCTATGCGGCATTACCTGAGTACCTAATAGTCTATGCGGCATTACCTGAGTACCTAATAGTCTATGCGGCATTACCTGAGTACCTAATAGTCTATGCGGCATTACCTGAGTACCTAATAGTCTATGCGGCATTACCTGAGTACCTAATAGTCTATGCGGCATTACCTGAGTACCTAATTTGTTTTAAAGGGAGAGGGTGGGGGCATATTTGACATTTGACTGTTTGTTGGTGACCCTATTGAGGGTATCCTTGGCATGTCGTCTAAATGTATGAGTGCTGGCTTAATTGGGACGTATTTGTATTTGTATTTGTGTTTCTGCCACACAGTTTCACCAGCAATCAAACGAACAGTAAGTGAAGATAATCAACCAACAGGTCTTGTGTAACAATATAAAAATATCCTTTTATTTACATAAAGGCACCAGTCCTAAACAGGATCTGGTGGCTTGCAAAAAAATACAGCAAAAATAATCCAATAAAAATGAATAAGGTGAAGAGGACGTTCTCACGATCTCTCTCTCTCTCTCTCTCTCTCTCTCTCTCTCTCTCTCTCTCACTCTCTTCCGTCGACTGATCACTAAGAGGAACCTCAGTCGAATGTCTCCAACTGTCTCCTCACATACTTTCGCTCTTACACACGTGACCCGCGACCAGTCAGAGAAACTGGTAAAATTTAGTATATAGTAGAGAATACTTTGAACATTTTGACTGAGAGAGATGTGGGTGGGATAAACTGGTAAAATTTTGTATATAGTAGAGTATACTTTGAACATTTTGACTGAGAGAGATGTGGGTGGGAGAAACTGGTAAAATTTAGTATATAGTAGAGAATACTTTGAACATTTTGACTGAGAGAGATGTGGGTGGGAGAAACTGGTAAAATTTAGTATATAGTAGAGTATACTTTGAACATTTTGACTGAGAAAGATGTGGGTGGGATAAACTGGTAAAATTTTCACCGATTTAAATGAAAAACAAATAACAGCAACATTTATTTCTGAGTGAAGATACTTTTTAAAACAATTTTTTAATAACATTAAATTATATTTAACCAAGAAACTAAAATAACAATCTCTTGAAAACGAGGGGGAATGGGCTGTTTCCAGACTTTCACCTTAATAGATTTGGTGATGAATTTAAAGAGAATGTTCGTTTTTAAGAAGAAAATTTCATAAAACGCTGACTCATTTAAAATGTACTGGGTGGGAGTGGAAAAATTCATTTCTGGCATCTATTTGTCATGTTCGACATAAACACCGGCCTCCATGAAACATAGAAAGTCAAAGAATGTGTTTTAATTAAACGTCAAAGAATGTGTTTCAATTACACGTCAAAGAATGTGTTTCAATTACACGTCAGAGAATGTGTTTCAATTACACGTCAGAGAATGTGTTTCAATTACACGTCAGAGAATGTGTTTCAATTACTCGTTTTGATTTTTTTGAAGAATGTTAAGTCCTAAACAACAGTCATTCTTATCCAATTTATTCTTCAAAGAGATTTTATGGCTTACAAAAATTGTCCAGGAGTATAATGGACTTTCACAAATTGTCCAGGAGTATAATGGACATTCAGCAGAAAAAATGATTTGCGGTCATCGCCCTGCTAGTTTGCTACTGGCAGCTGTTTAAATTTAGACAACTCTTTGTTTTTTTTTCGTTTTCACGTACTCTTGAAACAGTAAGACTCACCAACTAGCAAAGTTACAGCAATACAATTATTTCACTCTTGAAACAGTAAGACTCACCAACTAGCAAAGTTACAGCAATACAATTATTTCACTCTTGAAACACTAAGACTCACCAACTAGCAAAGTTACAGCAATACAATTATTTCTCTCTTAAAACAATAAGACTCACCAACTAGCAAAGTTACAGCAATACAATTATTTCACTCTTGAAACACTAAGACTCACCAACTAGCAAAGTTACAGCAATACAATTATTTCACTGATTTGATTAGAACAGCTGAGACTCAACATTTGAATGAAGAGTTTTAAGACAAAAAAAATGTTCAGCTGTCACTGCTCTGTTTCAAACCGCCATCTTGAGGAAAAAGTCTTAACTTTAACCCAGTGGTCGACTACGTTATAGCCCTTGTGTTCCCTAAGTGTGAATCTGTTTTCTTTAAGCTTAATTATTGCTGACTTAAGTCATGGAATGAAATACCCTAGTGCACGTGTGTGTATGTGTGTGAGTGTGAGTGTGTGTGTGTGTGTCTCTCTCTCTATTTTACGTTTTTGTTCAACGATGTTTCTGTTGTTTAAACAATGGATACTACCTTCTGACTGACACACTCCGATTTCTGACCATTATACAACAGTATGAAGGTCTTCTTAGGTCAGTCGGTCAGTCGCGTGTACTAACATTGTCGTCTTAAATTTTACTTCAGTATTTGAGCACTTATTAGGCTGTCCTTAAATAGTTATTTCAAGCAAATAATACTAAAAATATTTTCTCCGTTTTGCAATCCTAGCAAGCCTACTCTTATTTGGACAACACTCCTTGAAGTATCGAAGTATTTCTAGGCTGAAATTATAATCTGACTACTTCGTACTGGAGTAAAATATTTTGGATATTATTTTGACAATTTACAGCAGTGTCTCTCATACATTGTTTTTACTAACCTCCCCCCCCCAGTGGCGTCACTAGGGGGGTGCGGACCGCACCGGGTGACACCCTCACAAGGGGTGACACAAAAATGCAAAATATCTAGTTTTAGGCCTATATTCTTATTTTGTAATTTAAAATAATTCAAAGCCGTGTTTAATTTTTAAAAATAAATTAAAATATCTCCGATTATTAACAGCAAATGACTTTATAAGGCTTCGAAAAAAATTAATGCCAAATATAAAAATATCTCCGATTATTAACAGACACTGCGTACTTTTTATTATTAATTATTTTAATGAAATTATTGGTATACTTGCACTGACCTATAGATATCAATTATCGCTAAAATCCTGACCCCGGAAACGGAAAATAAAAATAAAGTCGCGCATGCGCACATATAAACGGTCTCTGGAAAAAATATGGAGACCGGGGTGTCATGAGAGGGGTGACACCATGAGTTACCGCACCGGGTGACACCAACCCTAGTGACACCACTGCACCCCCCACACACACAACTATTGTGGATTGGTATCTTAGTTTTGTTTTCATATTTTGCGTGTGTTTTGTATTCATATCGTGAGTGTTTTTAGTTTTGTTTTCACATCGTGCATGTGTCAGTGGAGACGTGAATCGCCATGTGAATACACAGGGCTGGTCAGTAAATGTTTTCATGAGAGATAAATAAATGACACTATGTGACACAATTTTTGTTCCTGGCTTCTACTTCTAAGTGTTATATTTCAACTTGTACTTATTGTAATAAAACAAGGAAAAAAATATATTTTTGTTATGCGGTCTAAAAAAAAACACCGGCATAATAAATATACAAAGACAGTGAAGAATCAGTTAAAAAGGTTCAGGAAAGATTAGGTTTTCTACATTTGCGAATGGACTTCAAATCGCTTTCTCGAAGAAACACCCAAATGTAGTCCCTAATCATGTTTTCCTTATATTATCCATGGTAACAACGTCCAATATATATTTTGACATTTCATGACATCACCCCGAAGGCCCATTAGGAATGACACCATTTTGAAGTCTCTGATGACCTTCCATCCAAAGTCGTCATACTACAAGATACTCAGCAACATCTTTACACTGGTGTAGTCCTCTTTGAGACACATAGAGTGAGCCTTATGGAGAGACTGGTAGTTGTTTCCGTTGTGAGGCAGCACAGCTTTGAGGCTCCAGAATGAGCTGTCTATGAATAGGCGTCATTTACTCGAGTTACATGTGATACCAGTAGCCTCGAATAGACCTGTCACTTTGTTGCACTGAAGACGTTGGAAAATGTTTGGTGACGCTTTCTCTGATCAGTGACTTGCGCACATTCATCCAACAAGTTCCACTGCTTGAGCCTGGATGTCAGAAGCTCAGCATTTGACTCGGTAAGACCAATGTCTCTGATCAGATCGTTAACGTCTTTCGTGTTAGGGAAGTGTGGCTTTTTTTCCTCAATTTGCATCTGTGAAATCGTTATCATCTGTATCTCCAATGTTTCCTCGCTGTCTGACTTACTACTGTCTTCTGAAGATGGCTGATCCCTCTTCGGGGGAGTGAAAACAGCCAGCTCGTGGAATTGTGGTGATGGTACAATGGAAGAATACATGTCTGGATAAACGATATGAGGTACATTCTTGCCTGTGCGACGTATCAAGACAATGGATACATATTCTACTAACTGTATTATCTACTACTTACTGTACTGTCTACTACTTACTGTACTATTTACTACTTGCTGTACTGTCTACTACTTACTGTATTAACTACTACTTACTGTACTATCTACTACTTACTGTACTGTCTACTACTTACTGCACTATCTACTACTTACTGTACTTTCTACTACTTACTGTACTATCTACTACTTACTGTACTGTCTACTTCTTACTGTTCTTTCTACTACTTACTGTACTATCTACCGCTTACTGTACTATCTACCGCTTACTGTACTATCTACTACTTACTGTACTTTCTACTACTTACTGTACTTTCTACTACTTACTGTACTGTCTACTACTTACTGTACTGTCTACTACTTACTGTTCTTTCTACTACTTACTGTACTGTCTACCGCTTACTGTACTATCTACTACTTACTGTACTTTCTACTACTTACTGTACTTTCTACTACTTACTGTACTGTCTAATACTTACTGTACTGTCTACTACTTACTGTTCTTTCTACTACTTACTGTACTGTCTACCGCTTACTGTACTATCTACTACTTACTGTACTTTATACTACTTACTGTACTGTCTACCACTTACTGTACTATCTACTACTTACTGCACTTTCTACTACTTACTGTACTATCTACTACTTATTGTATTATCTACTACTTACTGTACTATCTACTACTTACTGTACTTTCTACTACTAACTGTACAGTCTACTACTTACTGTACTGTCTACTACTTACTGTACTATCTACTACTTACTGTACTTTCTACTACTTACTGTACTGCCTACTACTTACTGTACTGTCTACTACTTACTGTTCTTTCTACTACTTACTGTACTGTCTACCACTTACTGTACTATCTACTACTTACTGTACTTTCTACTACTTACTGTACTGTCTACCACTTACTGTACTGTCTACTTCTTACTGTACTGTCTACTACTAACTGTACAGTCTACTACTTACTGTACTGTCTACTACTTACTGTACTATCTACTACTTACTGTACTGTCTACTACTTACTGTACTGTCTACCACTTACTGTACTGTCTACCACTTACTGTACTGTCTACCACTTACTGTACTGTCTACTACTTACTGTACTGTCTACTACTTACTGTACTATCTACACTTACTGTACTATCTACACTTACTGTACTGTCTACTACTTACTGTACTATCTACTACTTACTGTACTATCTACATACCTAAAATTGACTAAGAGGTGAAATTTAACTTTAAACAAGTCACCTTGGAGTATTCAAAACAAAACTACATTCAAAATAAAACAAAATGAAGAGCACCAATAATGAACTGACGGAATGAAGGATGACGAAACAAAGTTTTTGCTGCCAATCGAATAACTTAAAAAAATGTATTATGCCGCGATACAAAAATTGCTGAGAATATTTTCTATCATGTAAATGTCTGTCTCCAAATTATTCTTAACAGAATGCCTAACCTCAAGCTCACCAATATTGCAATCGGTTCTATTAGTTCTTTGTTAATGGAGCTGTGACTGAACTATTTCCCACTTAATTTTGAATGCGATTAATGAAATATATTGTAGCCAGTGGCGTAGTTACTGTAGTGCGGTGGGTGCTATTGTATTGGGAGCAGAACTAGGGCGCAGAAATTGAACTGTTAAATATTTTTTACGCTTCTAAAATATAGAAGAGGGAGCCGAAAAATTTCGCTTGAGCTGGGCGCCACACTACGGCTTTTGTCAATCTATGTTCAAAAAAAGTAAAGTTCCCTTAAGCCCGAAAGGGCTAATCGGAGCATATGAATTGTACAATTCATCTGTTGCAGAAACCTCGGAATATTAAGAGATTGTGTGGTTAGCACAACGCCCAGCCGCCTTTACTCACCCACTTAAAGTCAGGTACCCATTTAAAGTTGGGTGGACCTGGGGACATTTCACCAGGACCTTTAAAACTTTCAAGGTTCTCACTGAGATTCGAACCCGGAACACTCCGGTCAACAGTCAAGCGCTCTATACCACTCGACCACCCGTCTACAGATGCGAGATTCCAACGGGTTATTAGAACTAGAACTTAATTGTTAAAAATAAATAAACACCTTTTTGTTATAATAACTTCATAATACATTTGAAACAACAATATAATACAACCAACTTTGTCTGTAACTTCATAGAACCGGAAGTTTGTTGAATCTCACTTCTGCATGAACCTGACGCAAGAGACATTAGATATCAATTACACTGGTAAACAGTGATTTCATTGCCGGTGATATTTGAATCATTTTATACAAAGTCAACTATGCTGATTTAGAATATGTAATTGCTTTTGCTAGATTGGCTCTATTTTACGAGATAATTAAAATTAATTAAATAATGTATGCACCGTGTTTGAAAATTGTCAAGAATTGCATGAAGTAAAATAGTATACTAACAAATACTAGTGAAAATGTTAATAGTCATGCAGAAATTTGTTCAAAAAGATGTGTAAATAGTGTTATAGAAGAAAAGATTTTCATTTGAAAAACTAATTATGCCTAATTAATTAATTAATATGTTAATTGTCTATGGTAATGCATTAGCAAATCGCTGTTTGCTCGACTTCCTTTTGTGTGTGTCGTTGGGGCAATTGCGCTGGAGGCTCCAACAGTAGTCAGCCATCATATTATGTCCCATCTTCCTTGATATCTCTCCTCCATCACCCTCATATCCTGATGGAACCTCTCGCCTTGTTCCTCACTGAAGTCCCCAAGGTTACCTGGAAATTTGTCTAAATGACTGTGCAGGTAATGTACCTTGATGCTTATATTTGCTCCAATGCTTATGAAGTTAGCGAGCATATCTTGTACCAGTTTTTCGTAATTCTCTGCTTTGTTATTACCTAAGAAGTTCCTGACAACTGAAACAAAACTGTTCCATGAAGAAGCTTCAAGGTGATCCGTGAAATTAATAAAATTTTGATCGTTGATGAGTTACCGAATCTGAGGACCGTCAAAAATCCCAAAGCCTTAACAAATTGTTTCATTAAACCTAATTTGATATGAAGCGGTGGGAGAATGATCTTATTTTTGTCCAACAGTGGCTTGTTGATGATATTTTCTTTACCTACAGTCATGGTTTCCTTTGCAGGCCATGTCACTCTTGTCCAATGATCTTGCCTTGCCCTGCTATCCCAAAGGCACATGAAGCACGGGTATTTTGTGTATCCTGACTGCTACCCAAGCAAGAACTTTACCATTTTTAGATCAACACAAATTGACCACTGATGCTCATAATAACAGACTTTCTGCAATACTGTTTTGATATTCTCATACTCTTCTTTAGGTGTTGTTGAGTGAGCAATAGGAAGAGATGCATAACGGTTACCATTGTGTAACAGAACACATTTCAAGCTTCTGATGGAACTGTCTATAAAAAGACGCCATTCTTTGGAATGGTAGTCTTGTAGTCCCATTTGGAGCAGAAGTTCAAGGATGTCATTACAGTAAACAAGATCTTCCTCTTGGCTGAAATATGGAAGAAGAAACTCTTCTCTTTTCCGATAAGATATTTTTAAACTTCTTGTTTGAGAAAATTTCTTTCATTGAGCCTGGACGCTAAAAGCTCAGATGTTTGCTGGGGCATATTTAGGTATCGTATCAGGTCATTGAGTTCTTCTTGACTAAATGGTTGAGGTGTTGAATAACTTCCTTCATAATCGCTTCCACTTTTTTCACCTGCCAAAAACTCCAGATCTTGCCCCTCGACGGAGTCTGATGGTGAAAGCTCTAATAATCCACTAAACACTGGTATAGGAACTTCACTGCTATGTGGAATTGGTCTCCTTGCAGATTCAAGATCAGGATAATCCCACTTAGATTTCTTGTGGCGATTGAAGCCTTTAACATTCACAATACAAAAATAACAATCACCAAAATGGTCTTTCGGCTCTCGCCATACCATTGGTACACCGAAACTTAGACTTTTCTTCTCATCATTTGTCCACTGCCGTAGGCTCTCCACACAGTTTTTGCAGACCTTATGGGGAGCCCAAGACTTCTCTTGGTCTCCCAGCTTCACACCGAAATAAGCCAAATATGCCTGCTGCACAAAGTTGGTTATATTTCTTCTTTGCTTTTCAATCATGTATTCTCCACAGATGTAACAGAATACATTCGGATTATGTTTGCAGCATCTTTGTGATGAACTCATGATGTCTGTAGAAAGCAGCTATAAAAGAGAAAAAACTAAACAAAGTTATAACTTGGTATACTTTAATTAAACAACAGACACCAAACCTATTGCATTTGTTTTACACAAAGGGTACAATCATATTTTCAAGGGTGTCCAATATCTCAGAAACTAGAGCCAATTCAGCAAAAGCAGAGGCAGTTTTGAAATCAGCACCCATGAATTGCTATAAATTCATTCAAACATTTTTGGCAACTCGCAAAAAATTTTTTTTTGTTGGGCTGTGTTATGAATATCCAATTTAATATTTTTGTTATTAATTTGTAATGAATTCTGCGAATTCGTCTTTACAGAATTCAGTGTTGACGTTAAATTAATTACCTTTGAATCTTTGATCGAAGACTGAACTATAAACTATCCAATGTTTACAAGGGGTTACATATTTTAAATCGTATACAGAGAGAGAGAGAGAAATAAGAGAGAGAGAGAGAGAGAGAGAGAGATAAGAGAGAGAGAGAGAGAGAGATAAGAGAGAGAAAGAGAGAGAGAGAGAGAGAAAGAGAGAGAAAGAGAGAGAGAGAGAGGGAGAGAGAGAGAGAGAGAGAGAGAGAGAGAGAGAGAGAGAGAGAGAGAGAGAGAGAGAGAGAGAGATAGAGAGATCTTAATATCAATTAGAAAGAAAGTTAGCAAATTATATGACACTTCAACCGACAAGTGTCAGTAAGATAGATGTTATGAACCTAACATACATGGGAAGGAACAAATAACAATCGGAATATTTTTTTGCCAAAGAATTATGTCCCTTGTGATGTCTGAGTGTTGTATCATTTTTTTTTCTTTCAAATTTCAAGTAATTTGAGTGTTTGAAATCAACTAGGAAGGAAATCATTATACACAACCTAAGTGTCACCGTGGTGTTAAGTATCCTAGTACCAGTCCACGAAAGATCATTGACATTTCAGTCTATCCAGTGATAGACCAAGGGTGTGTAGAGCTAGATTACTCGTTATACGCGGGACCAAGTTCAAGTCATGGGGAACAAACGATCGCTGTATTATTATTGTCAGTTTATACTTGTTACTTGATAAATGTTACTGGATAAATGTTACTTGATAAATGTTACTTGATAAATGTTACTGGATAAATGTTACTGGATAAATGTTACTTGTTGATAAATGTTACTTGATAAATGTTACTTGATAAATGCTAATGGATAATTGTTACTTACTTGATAAATGTTACTTGTTGATAAATGTTACTGGATAAATGTTACTAGTTGATAAATGTTCTTGATGATAAATGTAACTTGATAAATGTTACTTAATAAATATGTCACTGGATAAATGTTACTAGTTGATAAATGTTACTTGATAAATGTTACTTGATAAATGTTACTTGATAAATGTTACTAGTTGATAAATGTTACTTGATGATAAATGTAACTTGATAAATGCTACTTAATAAATATGTTACTGGATAAATGTTACTAGTTGATAAATGTTACTTGATAAATGTTACTTGATAAATGTTACTTGATAAATGTTATTTGATATGTATTACTTGATAAATGTTACTGGATAAATGTAACTAGTTGATAAATGTTAATTGATTAATGTTACTTGATAAATGTTACTGGATAAATGTTACTTGATAAATGTTATTTGATAAATGCTACTTGATAAAAGTGACTTGATGAATATTGCTTGATAAATGTTACTTGATAAATGTTACTTACTTAATAAATGTTACATACTTGATAAATGTTACTTGTTGATAAATGTTACTTGATAAATGTTACTTGATGAAAGTGACTTGATAAATATTGATTGATATATGTTACTTGTTAAATGTTACCTGTTAAATGTTACTTGATAAATGTTACTTGTTAAATGTTAAAGTGTTTTCACTGCAAATTGTTTTCATGACAGTTTTTCATGTTTTGACAAAACACTTCAACTGATAGACGATGTTATCAAATGTTCTAACTGCATTTCAACATCGAGTGGAATATCACGGGATTGAAATTAACCACGTTTGTGTCAGTGGCGTCACTATGACTGGTGTCAGTGGCTTCACTATGGCTGATGTCAGTGGTGTCACTATGGCTGATGTCAGTGGCGTCACTTTGGCTGGTGTCAGTGGCGTCACAATGGCTGGTGTCAGTGGCGTCACTATGGATGGTCTCAGTGGCGTCACTATGGCTGGTGTCAGTGGCGTCACTATGGCTGGTCTCAGTGGCGTCACTATGGCTGGTGTCAGTGGCGTCACTATGGCTGGTGTCAGTGGCATCACTATGGCTGGTGTCAGTGGCGTAACTATGGCTGGTGACAGTGGCGTCACTATGGCTGGTCTCAGTGGCGTCACTATGGCTGGTCTCAGTGGCGTCACTACGGCTGGTCTCAGTGGCGTCACTATGGCTGGTGTCAGTGGCGTCACTAGGGCAGGTCTCAGTGGCGTCACTATGGCTGGTGTCAGTGGCGTCACTATGGTTGGTCTCAGTGGCGTCACTATGGCTGGTGTCAGTGGCGTCACAATGGTTGGTCTCAGTGGCGTCACTATGACTGGTGTAAGTGGCGTCGCAATGGCCGGTGTCAGTGGCGTCACTATGGCCGGTGTCAGTGGCGTCACTTTGGCCGGTCTCAGTGGCGTCTCTATGGCCGGTCTCAGTGCCGTCACTATGGATGGTCTCAGTGGCGTCACAATGGCTGGTGTCAGTGGCGTCACTATGACTGGTGTCAGTGGCGTCACTATGGCTGGTGTCAATGGTGTCACTATGGCTGGTGTCAGTGGCGTCACAATGGCTGGTGTCAGTGGCGTCACTATGGTTGGTCTCAGTGGCGTCACTATGGCTGGTGTCAGTGGCGTCACTATAGCTGGTCTCAGTGGCGTCACTATGGCTGGTGTCAGAGGCGTCACTATGGCTGGTGTCAGTGGCATCACTATGGCTGGTGTCAGTGGCGTAACTATGGCTGGTGACAGTGGCGTCACTATGGCTGGTGTCAGTGGCGTCACTATGGCTGGTCTCAGTGGCGTCACTATTGCTGGTCTCAGTGGCGTCACTATTGCTGGTCTCAGTGACGTCACAATGGCTGGTGTCAGTGGCTTCACTATGGCTGGTCTCAGTGGCGTCACTATGGCTGTTGTCAGTGGCGTCACAATGGCTGGTGTCAGTGGCTTCACTATGGCTGGTGTCAGGGGCGTCACAATGGCTGGTGTCAGTTGCGTCAATATGGTTGGTGTCAGCGGCGTCACAATGGCTGGTGTCAGTGGCGTCACTATGGCTGGTCTCAGTGGCGTCACTATGGCTGGTCTCAGTGGCGTCACTATGGCTGGTCTCAGTGGCGTCACTATGGCTGGTGTCAGTGGCGTCACTATCGCTGGTGTCAGTGGCGTCACAATGGCTGGTCTAAGTGGCGTCACTATGGCTGGTGTCAGTGGCGTCACTATGGCTCATGTCAGTGGCGTCACAATGGCTGGTGTCAGTGGCGTCACTTTGGCTGGTCTCAGTGGCTCACTATGGCTGGTGTCAGTGGCGTCACTATGGCTGGTGTCAGTGGCGTCACTATGGCTGGTCTCAGTGGCGTCACTATGGCTGGTCTCAGTAGCGTCACTATGGCTGGTCTCAGTGGCGTCACTATGGCTGATTTCAGTGTCGTCACTATGGCTCGTGTCAGTGGCGTCACTATGGCTGGTGTCAGTGGCGTCACTATGGCTGGTGTCAGTGGCGTCACTATTATTGGTCTCAGTGGCGTGACTATGGCTGGTCTCAGTGGCGTCACTATGGCTGGTGTCAATGGCGTCACTATGGTTGGTGTCAGTGACGTCACTATGGTTGGTGTCAGTGGCGTCACTATGTTTGGTCTCAGTGGCGTCACTATGGCTGGTGTCAGTGGCGTCACAATGGTTGGTGTCAGTGGCGTCACTACGGCTGGTGTCAGTGGCGTCACAATGGCTGGTGTCAGTGGCGTCACTATGGCTGGTATCAGTGGCGTCACAATGGCTGGCGTCAGTGGCGTCACTATGGCTGGTGTCAGTGGCGTCACTATTGCTGGTCTCAGTGGCGTCACTATGGCTGGTGTCAGTGGCGTCACAATGGCTGGTGTCAGTGGCTTCACTATGGCTGGTCTAAGTGGCGTCACTATGGCTGGTGTCAGTGGCGTCACTATGGCTGGTCTCAGTGGCTTCACTATGCCGGTCTCAGTGCCGTCACTATGGATGGTCTCAGTGGCGTCACAATGGCTGGTGTCAGTGGCGTCACTATGGCTGGTGTCAGTGGCGTCACTATGGCTGGTGTCAGTGGCGTCACTATGGCTGGTGTCAGTGGCATCACTATGGCTTGTGTCAGTGGCGTCACAATGGCTGGTGTCAGTGGCTTCAATATGGTTGGTGTCAGTGGCGTCACAATGGCTGGTGTCAGTGGCGTCACTATGGCTGGTGTCAGTGGCGCCACCATGGCTGGTGTCAGTGGCGTCACTATGGCTGGTGTCAGTGGCGTCACTATGTTTGGTCTCAGTGGCGTCACTATGGCTGGTGTCAGTGGCTTCACTATGGCTGGCGTCAGTGGCGTCACTATGGCTGGCGTCAGTGGCGTCACTATAGCTGATGTCAGTGGCGTCACTATGGCTTGTGTCAGTGGCGTCAATATGGCTGGTCTCATTGGCGTCACTATGGCTGGTCTCAGTGGCGTCACTATTGCATGGTGTCAGTGACGTCACTATGGCTGGCGTCAGTGATGTCACTATGGCTGGCGTCATTGGCGTCATTATGGCTGGTCTCAGTGGTGTCACAATGGCTGGTGTCAGTGGCGTCATTTTGGTTGGTGTCAGCGGCGTCACTATGGCTGGTCTCAGTGGCCTCACTATGGCTGATGTCAGTGTCGTCACTATGGCTGGTGTCAGTGGCGTCACTATGGCTGGTGTCAGTGGCGTCACTATGGCTGGTGTCAGTGGCGTCACTATTATTGGTCTCAGTGGCGTGACTATGGCTGGTCTCAGTGGCGTCACTATGGCTGGTGTCAATGGCGTCACTATGGTTGGTGTCAGTGGCGTCACTATGGTTGGTGTCAGTGGCGTCACTATGGCTGGTGTCAGTGGCGTCACTATGTTTGGTCTCAGTGGCGTCACTATGGCTGGTGTCAGTGGCTTCACTATGGCTGGCGTCAGTGGCGTCACTATGGCTGGCGTCAGTGGCGTCACTATAGCTGATGTCAGTGGCGTCACTATGGCTTGTGTCAGTGGCGTCAATATGGCTGGTCTCATTGGCGTCACTATGGCTGGTCTCAGTGGCGTCACTATTGCATGGTGTCAGTGACGTCACTATGGCTGGCGTCAGTGATGTCACTATGGCTGGCGTCATTGGCGTCATTATGGCTGGTCTCAGTGGTGTCACAATGGCTGGTGTCAGTGGCGTCATTTTGGTTGGTGTCAGCGGCGTCACTATGGCTGGTCTCAGTGGCCTCACTATGGCTGATGTCAGTGTCGTCACTATGGCTGGTGTCAGTGGCGTCACTATGGCTGGTGTCAGTGGCGTCACTATGGCTGGTGTCAGTGGCGTCACTATTATTGGTCTCAGTGGCGTGACTATGGCTGGTCTCAGTGGCGTCACTATGGCTGGTGTCAATGGCGTCACTATGGTTGGTGTCAGTGGCGTCACTATGGTTGGTTTCAGTGGCGTCACTATGTTTGGTCTCAGTGGCGTCACTATGGCTGGTGTCAGTGGCGTCACAATGGCTGGTCTCAGTGGCGTCACTACGGCTGGTGTCAGTTGCGTCACAATGGCTGGTGTCAGTGGCGTCACTATGGCTGGTGTCAGTGGCGTCACTATGGCTGGCGTCAGTGGCGTCACTATGGCTGGTGTCAGTGGCGTCACTATGGCTGGTGTCAGTGGCGTCACTATGGCTGGTCTCAGTGGCGTCACTATGGCTGGTCTCAGTGGCGTCACTATGGCTGTCGTCAGTGGCTTCACTATGGCTGGTCTAAGTGGCGTCACTATGGCTGGTGTCAGTGGCGTCACTATGGCTGGTCTCAGTGGCTTTACTATGGCCGGTCTCAGTGCCGTCACTATAGATGGTCTCAGTGGCGTCACAATGGCTGGTGTCAGTGGCGTCACTATGGCTGGTGTCAGTGGCGTCACTATGGCTGGTGTCAGTGTCGTCACTATGGCTGGTGTCAGTGGCATCACTATGGCTTGTGTCAGTGGCGTCACTATGGCTGGTCTCAGTGGCGTCGCTATTGCTGGTCTCAGTGGCGTCGCTATGGCTGGTGTCAGTGACGTTACTATGGCTGGTGTCAGTGGCATCACTATGGCTGGTGTCAGTGGCGTCACTATGGCTGGTGTCAGTGGCTTCAATATGGTTGGTGTCAGTTGCGTCACAATGGCTGGTGTCAGTTGCGTCGCTATGGCTGGTCTCAGTGGCGTCACTATGGCTGGTGTCAGTGGCGTCACTATGGCTGGTGTCAGTGGCGTCACTTTTGCTGGTCTCAGTGGCGTCACTATGGCTGGTCTCAGTGGCATCACTATTGCTGGTGTCAGTGGCGTCAATATGGCTGGTGTCAGTGGCGTCACAATGGCTGGTGTCAGTGGCTTCACTATGGCTGGTCTAAGTGGCGTCACTATGGCTGATGTCAGTGGCGTCACAATGGCTGATGTCAGTGGCGTCACTATGGCTGGTCTCAGTGGCGTCACTATGGCTGGTCTCAGTGGCGTCACTATGGCTGGTGTCAGTGGCGTCACTATGGCTGGTTTTAGTGGCGTCACTATGGCTGGTCTCAGTGGCGTCACTATTGCTGGTCTCAGTGGCGTCACTATTGCTGGTCTCAGTGGCGTCACTATGGCTGATGTCAGTGGCGTCACTATGGCTGGTCTAAGTGGCGTCACTATGGCTGGTGTCAGTGGCGTCACTATAGCTGATGTCAGTGTCGTCACTATGGCTGGTGTCAGTGTCGTCACTATGGCTGGTGTCAGTGTCGTCACTATGGCTGGTGTCAGTGGCGTGACTATGGCTGGTGTCAGTGGCGTCACTATGGTTGGTGTCAGTGACGTCACTATGGATGGTGTCAGTGGCGTCACTATGGCTGGTGTCTGTGGCGTCACAATGGCTGGTGTCAGTGGCGTCACTACGGCTGGTGTCAGTGGCGTCACAATGGCTGGTGTCAGTGGCCTCACTATGGCTGGTGTCAGTGGCGTCACTATGGCTGGTGTCAGTGGCGTCACTATTGCTGGTGTCAGTGCTGAAAGCTCAAGGTGTCACTCAGGGTGTCAGAGAGAGAGAGAGAGAGAGAGAGAATTACTTTCATTAAACTGCGTTTGTCAACAACGTCTCTGTCATGGTATAGTTATTTGTACTACATACACAGGTGTGTGTGTATCTTTGGAGCTTGACCAAACAGGTCAACATGTGGTCACGGGGTAATGAATTGAGATGTTTATAGAAAATAAATATGTTGTTTATTATTCTAGATATTTATAGAAAATAAATATGTTGTTTATTTGTAAATTGTATTGACTAAATGAGTGAGAGACAGAGCGATGTGGAATGTTCGAGTTGGATGGAAGGAAATTATATAAAGACGATGTTCAGTTGAGAAAGGGGATTGAAAAGAGAGTTGAGTCAATCGAGTCAGTGAAGTTAGAGTTCAGAAGTTCAGTTGAGTATTGAGAGAGTATTCGAGTACATATCAGAAGTTTTAGTTGATCAGTTAAGTTCATTGTTAACAAGTATTATTCATTGGATTTATTGTACTTATATGTTATTGTGTCGTCAATAAATCATATGAACCATGGACATGAATTGAGTTTTCATTATTAACCATTATTAAGTAAAGCATGTACAAATGTTTAATAAAACTTGGCACATATTCACTGGACCTTGTCCTCGAGTTATATTCATTCTGTTGCAATGTCTGTCTCTCATCAAAATATATATTTTCTGCTGTTTTGTGACCGAGTTCAAATTTTTGATGATGACATCATTTCCGTAAAACGTGGCACAACTGCAGTAAAGATGACGTCAAAAATATGCTAATAAAGGTCATCAAAGACCAACTAATGTGGTTACCATGGTTAACTTCTGAGTACATTTGTGAACCTAACGAGAAAGACAATAAAGATTTATGATAAAAAATGTTATTCACATAAATTGGCAACATTAGAAAGCAAAAAAAAATATCAGTCTAAAATTCTAAATCAGCGAGTATGAAAGTAACACAATATTAATGTAAGCTGAGAACATTAGGGATGTCCAACTAGCTATAATACCCGGCGCTGCCCGGGAAATCGAAATGCCATTTGACATCCCTCCAAATAAATTTTAACCGATTTTTTTTTACCAACAGTTTATTATGTTAAATACCTCTACGAGAAATAACACACAATAAAATATTTTAAAGCCTTGGGATGAACTATACATGTTTTTTTTTCTATAATGCTAAAATGTTTGTGTGTATATGTAGGTATGTGTGTATGTATGCATATATAATTACAGAGATAGAGATTATTTGTGTTTCAGAACAAATACAACGACAACTCTCATCTATCTGCTTACAATATTCTTATCTCAATAGGTTGTATCTATATCATTCTATCTTCATCAGTGTATCTATATCAGTCTATCTTCATCGGTGTATCTATATCAGTGTTTAGACATCATTTGTGCATGTCGAAATATCTGTCCCTGGCTAATTATTGGATGCATGTTGTTAAAAATATCTCATATGTCATGTATGAACAATCCACTCAATCCATGACATAAGAAGTAAATAATGATATAAAGAAACTGTAGTGAACCAATCAGACAGAAATATACTTCAGTGCTATGTCAGCTAAACTGTATTTAATAGGCTGACAGCACTAATTATGTAATATATAAGCAGCATAGAACATATACTAGATACTTAGATAGACAGCTGAGAACATTTACAACGTACTTAAATAGTTGGCAAACTACATTTACTATAGACTTTGTCGGAAAACAACATTTACTAGATAAGTCGTGATAATCATATAGTAAAAAAGAAACAAATATCATTTAATAGATTGCTAGATAGTTAACAATATTTACTGCATAGAAAACATCACTTACATAAACTTACAAGATTGAAAACATTTACAATTCAAACATAAGTCAATAAAAAAATTGATTCCACGATTTTTCGACATCGGGCAAGTTCGAACCAAAACACTTCGACTGCGCGACGTTTCGACCCCGCGACACTTCGACCCCGGGACAGTTTGACCCCGGGACAGTTTGACCCCGGGACAGTTTGACCCCGGGACAGTTTGACCCCGGGACAGTTTGACCCTGGACTATTCGACCCCGTCAACTGATAAAAATAATATTTGAATTGTTATTTCTGTTTTCAACAAGAGTTTAATTGTCGAACTATCGGTGGGTCGAAATGGCGAGGTCGAACTTCCGGTGTGGAAAAGTCTGGCCACCGGAAAAAAATTATGTCCAAATATATTTTTATTAAAGCACATGTCTATTTGAACTTGTTTATTCAACTAAATGTCTATTTGAACATGTTTATTCAACTAAATGTCTATTTGAACATGTTTATTCAGCTAAATGTCTATTTAAACACACCGCTATTCGGTGCTTTGATATGAAACTAAAACTATAAAATAACAAGTCGAGTTTTTTTTTAGTAACGTGGCTATTCAGATAGGACCGATAAGTAGTCCATAAGTAGCCAATTTTTTTTCAAACATTTTCTGTCGGTACATCAATACTAGCATTATAAGATTGAGAAAAATAAATCTGAGACAAAAATAATACTAATGGACTATCTATTTACAGCTTGTTAAGTCTGTTTCTATGCATGTGTGTTTGTCACTGTGCGCCAGTCGTATAGACAAGTCGGATTATCCCCATGGTAACCGCTTCCGGTGTTGTCTAAACAAACAGACATCTATTGAATCCTATTTCAAAATAGTCTCATTAATATCCCTTTTTAAAACATGACGACATCAAAATCAACTCAAATGGATGCTACTATGTTTTAAATACAGACATGATAAATATAATACACCATGCGTCATTATCGTTATACTTCTCTGACAGTAAAATAACGGAGGATATAAATGTTGTGAGAATATACTAAGTACATTTAGAAGATAGTTAAGTGACCTAAAACAATGAAATGCTTTTATTTTTGCTTCAATGGTGTTGTAGTCAGGCTCAAAGATGGCTTTAATCAGTTAAATGTTGTGTGTGTGAGACGCTCCTGTAAGGATGAGATGAAATTTCTTAGATCCTATAAACCACTAATGGGGCTGTTTTTATGGTGCCCTTATTTCATCCCCGCCATAGATGATAGTGCAATGGCCATGGAGGCACCACGGGAGATATAGCGGGGACTTTAGCCATGACCTGAAATATCCACTGGTCCTCATAGGAGATAGAACCAGGGACCCTCACGTCGACAGTCGACCTTTACCTCACGACCATTCGTCCACCTGATAAGTGTTGTAGTAAGCTTCATAACTGGTACTGGTGGCTTTAATCAGTTGATAAGTGTTGTAGTCAGCTTCATAACTGGCAATGGTGGCTTTAATCAGTTATATGTGTTGTAGTCAGCTTCATAACTGGTAATGGTGGCTTTAATCAGTTAATAAGTGTTGTAGTCAGCTTCATAACTGGCAATGGTGGCTTTAATCAGTTATATGTGTGTTCACATGAAAAAAAATGGTTTCTGAGTTTGCTCTTGACGTTGTTCATGTTGTAACATCTGTGTTAACAGCAATAGATTGGTGGTGTTGACAGCAATAGATTGGTGGTGTTGACAGCAATAGATTGGTGGTGTTGACAGCAATAGATTGGTGGTGTTGACAGCAATAGATTGGTGGTGTTGACAGCAATAGATTGGTGGTGTTGACAGCAATAGATTGGTGGTGTTGACAGCAATAGATTGGTGGTGTTGACAGCAATAGATTGGTGGTGTTGACAGCAATAGATTGGTGGTGTTGACAGCAATAGATTGGTGGTGTTGACAGCAATAGATTGGTGGTGTTGACAGCAATAGATTGAACCGAACATTGAATGAACTAGTTCTGCTATGTCTATTTTAAGTTTATTTTATGTTAAAAGATGAACTCATTTCAAAAATAAAAATGTTGCCATTTCATCCCATCGTTTGCCTGAAGCCAGGGCCCGATAAAGGATTTTGTAGACCCTATGCACAATAGATTCGTGGGTCCTAAGTTGAGAAGAGGAAGCCCCCACGATTGAGTTTTTGAGACTACACAATCTGGATTAGCGATAGTGATAAAGTTCAAGACGTGTTGAAAACGAATCTAAAATATACACGATAATTCTATATGTAAATTAATTTTTAAGAAGTGTAACATTTATTTAAAAATCGTTCTCCGCAGAAATCCTGTGAAATTATAGACATGCGCAGTAGCGTTTTCAAAGACATCTACTTGTATTCTCACAACATATTCATTATAACTATTATTTATCGATAACTTATTTATAAAATTAATTAAATTAATTAATTATAACTAATCTAATATTATATAATTGTACATTTAAAAAAAAATATTTATTTTTCACTTTTGTAGGCCCAATTTATGTTTGTAGGCCCTAGGCACGGTGACTATAGTGACTAGGCCATTAATCGGCCTTGCCTGAAGGTCCATCACTTCTGACAGTCAGTAATATCTTATGGAGAAATGAATGGAGTACTGACAACTAGTTCACCGGAAAGACTAAGTCATGGGTTTAATACAAGGGGGGAGAATATTTTCTTTTCGCAAAAACTCACGATATCGGCTTTCTAGTTGAACATGAAGAGAATTGAAGCGATCGGCAGAATGCATCCACATGTGTGAGAGTGTAACAATTTTATTCAAAGACTCAAGTCTTGGGAAGTAAATGGGTATTCCACTTTTTTATATGCTCCAAGAACAGCAATAGTGTATTCAATAGAAAACACACATTTAGACATGTCTGTAATTGTTTAATTTTCATTTTTGGTCAAAGCTGCTGACAATCTTGGTGGTGCTGTCAGATAATATCGGTGATACTGTCAGATAATCTCTACAGCTCAATCCAATCTTTGTTTTTGTGTTTTATGTGAATTTTGACATGGTTCAGTATAGATCCCTTTCACATGGTTCAGCATAGATCACTTTGACATGGTTCAGCATAGATCATTTTGACATGGTTCAGCATAGATCACTTTGACATGGTTCAGCATAGATCACTTTGACATGGTTCAGCATAGATCACTTTAACATGGTTCAGCATAGATCACATTGACATGGTTCAGCATAGATCACTTTAACATGGTTCAGCATAGATCATTTTGACATGGTTCAGCATAGATCCCTTTGACATGTTCAGCATAGATCCCTTTGACATGGTTCAGCATAGATCACTTTAACATGGTTCAGCATAGATCATTTTGACATGGTTCAGCATAGATCACATTGACATGGTTCAGCATAGATCACTTTAACATGGTTCAGCATAGATCACTTTGACATGGTTCAGCAAAGATCCCTTTGACATGTTCAGCATAGATCACATTGACATGGTTCAGGATAGATCACTTTAACATGGTTCAGCATAGATTATTTTGACATGGTTCAGCATAGATCACATTGACATGGTTCAGCATAGATCACTTTGACATGGTTCAGCATAGATCATTTTGACATGGTTCAGCATAGATCATTTTGACATGTTCAGCATAGATCCCTTTGACATGGTTCAGCATAGATCCCTTTGACATGGTTCAGCATAGATCCCTTTGACATGTTCATCATAGATCCCTTTGACATGGTTCAGCATAGATTCCTTTGACCTGTTCAGCATAGATCACTTTGACATGGTTCAGCATAGATCATTTTGACATGGTTCAGCATAGATCCCTTTGACATGTTCAGCATAGATCACTTTGACATGGTTCAGCATAGATCACTTTGACATGGTTCAGCATAGATCACTTTGACATGGTTCAGCATAGATCACTTTGACATGGTTCAGCATAGATCATTTTGACATGGTTCAGCATAGATCACTTTGACATGGTTCAGCATAGATCACTTTGACATGGTTCAGCATAGATCACATTGACATGGTTCAGCATAGATCACTTTAACATGGTTCAGCATAGATCACATTGACATGGTTCAGCATAGATCACTTTAGCATGGTTCAGCATAGATCATTTTGACATGGTTCAGCATAGATCCCTTTGACATGTTCAGCATAGATCCCTTTGACATGGTTCAGCATAGATCACTTTAACATGGTTCAGCATAGATCACTTTGACATGGTTCAGCATATATCACATTGACATGGTTCAGCATAGATCACTTTAACATGGTTCAGCATAGATCATTTTGACATGGTTCAGCATAGATCCCTTTGACATGTTCAGCATAGATCACATTGACATGGTTCAGCATAGATCACTTTAACATGGTTAAGCATAGATCATTTTGACATGGTTCAGCATAGATCACATTGACATGGTTCAGCATAGATCACTTTGACATGGTTCAGCATAGATCACTTTAACATGGTTCAGCATAGATCCCTTTGACATGTTCAGCATAGATCACATTGACATGGTTCAGCATAGATCACTTTAACATGGTTCAGCATAGATCACTTTGACATGTTCAGCATAGATCCCTTTGACATGTTCAGCATAGATCCCTTTGACATGGTTCAGCATAGATCACTTTGACATGGTTTAGCATAGATCACTTTGACATGGTTCAGCATAGATCCCTTTGACATGGTTCAGCATATATCACTTTGACATGGTTCAGCATAGATCACTTTGACATGGTTCAGCATAGATCACTTTGACATGTTCAGCATAGATCACTTTGACATGGTTCAGCATAGATCACTTTGACATGGTTCAGCATAGATCACTTTGACAACTAACTGACTTTGGAATGATACATCATGATGTTCATAGTGAAATGCATAATCTGAATCTATAAATAAATAGCAAAGTTCCCTAGCCTTAAAGGGCCAGCAGGGCAGATGAAGTGTACAATTCATCAGTTTCTGTAACCACGGCATATGAAGGGATTGTGTGGTCCCTTGAATCAGTTTTAAAAATGAATTCAAAATTCACCGCTATCAAACAATATATCGTTTTTTTTTCTTCGCCATTAATGAGAGCATATGTCAACGTTGAGATATTGGACACATTTTATTAGAGGGTATTGTAATGACGCAATTATTTTGAATTAACTAAAAGAAGTAATCTTATTAGTAATAGTAAGAGATAAACACATTTTAATAAACATAGCTTAAAACATGGCTCGCATATTTAACAATTTGTTTGATCTTACATACATTGCCACCATGACTTACATATAATCCAGTGTTTCATCTTTCATACATTGCCACAACAACTTACATATAATCCAGTGTTTGATCTTTCATACATTGCCACCATAACTTACATATAATCCAGAGTTTGATCTTACATACATTGCCACCATAACTTACATATAATCCACTGTTTAATCTTACATACATTGCCACCATGACTTACAAATAATCCCGTGTTTGATCTTCAAATCGTCCAGTTTTCGTTGCCACCTTTTTCTTTTATCCAGCCGCTGATCACGTGGGTCAGTATGACATGTTCTTAAGGCATTCTCTAGGCACTGCATGTACACTGGAAGTAGGCTGTGGACAGATGAACAGACAAACATTATTCCATTTATTATTGCTAAAAGAAATTCGCATTAGAAGACTTTATATTAGTATCACCAGACGAATACAAAAAGGGACAAAAATTGAATCGATAACTGAACAATTTGGAAATGACATTGATGTTGATAAAGAAGGTGTCGTTTAGTTTGATTGATTGACTTTTTATCTATATACCAAAAAATACAGTTACCAAACCACTGTTTACCAGTTTAATTGAATGTCAATGAATCGTTAGAAAATATATTGTCAAGATGACTGGATATTTCAAGCATCACACACAATGAAGATTTTTGAATATATAATTGAGTGTATAAAGTCAACTCACCTGTGCATAGGTCAACTCACCCGTGTATAAAGTCAAATCACCTGTGTATAAACAACTCACCTGTGTATAAAATCCACTCACCTGTGTTTAAGTCAAATCACCTGTGTATAAAATCAACCCACCTTTGTATAAAATCCACTCACCTGTGTATAAGTCAAATCACCTGTGTATAAAACCAACCCACCTGTGTATAAGTCAACTCGCCTGTGTATAAAACAACTTGCCTGTGTATAAAATCAACTCACCTGCGTATAAGTCAAATCACCTGTCTATAAAATCAACTCACCTGTGTATAAGTCAAATCACCTGTGTATAAAATCAACTCATCTGTGTATAAGTCAAATCACCTATGTATAAAATCAACCCACCTGAGTGAAAAGTCAACACCTGCGTATACGCCCAATCACATGTGTGAAAACTCAACTCACCTGCAAACTGCCAAAATATCAGTTCTGTTCATTGCTCTGCTGAGTGCGTCATCACTAAACTTGGAACATTGGGACGTGTTTTTACATGACGAGGCTAAATGTAGACCCCCTGTAATGAGACGTGTGTATTCAATCAAATACATTGGTATCCAACAACATTACATAGTTTTAATGTTCTAGGATTCTATTTTGTAATGACACGTTTGAATCTGTTTACATATTGTTTATTTGTTCTATGGACAAAATACTTAATATTTTATTGTTGAGTACTCGTGAGTATTGAGTGGGTTGTATAGGGTGGGTTGTATTGGGTGGGTTGTATTGAGTGGGTTGTACTGAGGGGGTTGTATTGGGTGGGTTGTATTGAGTGGGTTGTATTGAGTGGGTTGTATTGAGTGGGTTGTATTGGGTGGGTTGTATTGAGTGGGTTGTACTGAGTGTGTTGTATTGATGTTATGATATTGTTAAGTTTGACTAGTGCTAGGTACAAATAGGTCATTTCACATTCAGCCAGTACAAAGAAGAAAAAAAAAACAACTAAAAGTGTCAGGTAAAAGTCTCAGGTGTCTTGTACACCTCTATAGCTGTCAATTGTTATGTACACCTTTATAGCTGTCAATTGTCGTGTATACCTCAATAGCTGTCAATTGTCGTGTACATCGCAATAGCTTTCAATATACCTACTGTATGACCTATTTCAGAAAAAAAATATTATGTGAATCGTTGCTTCCATCATTGACTTGTAATTAATATATTACAATACATATAGGCATTATGTTAGTAGCTGGACACCAAGGTATCTAATACACTACATTGTTTAATATAAACACTGGTACTGGAGTAGTGTGCATACAGTTTGCTATTGTGGCCAGATATACTCATTTTAACAGGAAATGAATTCCATGTTTATTTCAGCTTTATGGAAATAAGGAATTTTCTTGAAATCACCATTTTAAACATTTGGATTCACAACTAATCCATGCTTGCTTTTTTAAATGTATTTTAAATTGCAGTTTGATCATTTACGCAATGGAAGAAATAGTTGTACCTTGAGCATTATTTTATTTTTTGTTGCCATGTTGGCTGTTTGGCATTTTTCCGATAGAAGTCTGATCTCTGTAAAAATAAAGACATACCATGCCACATACCATACTCTACATCATACCCTATACCATGCCCCATATAATACCTATATAATACCATACCCTATAACATACTCTATACTATGCCCCATACCATGCCCCATATCACATACCATGCCCCATACCTTGCCCCATACCATACCCCATATCATACCCTATACCATCCCCCATACCATGCCCCATATCATACCCTATACCATGCCCAATATCATACCCTATACCATGCCCCATATCATACCCTATACCATGCCCTATACCATACCCCATATCATACCCTATACCATGCCCCATACCATACCCCATTTCATACCCTATACCATGCCCCATATCATACCCCATACCATACCCCATATCATACCCCATACCATACCCTATACCATGCCCCATACCATACCCCATATCATACCCTATACCATACCCCATATCATACCCCATACCATACCCCATATCATACCCTATACCATGCCCCATACCATGCCCCATATCATGCCCACACTTCTGATCAATCTGATGAGTATTACTATCTACTTATCTATCTATCTATCTATCTATCTATCTATCTATCTATCTATCTATCTATCTATCTATCTATCTATCTATCTATATATATATATATATACCCTATACCATGCCTATATATATATATATAGATAGATAGATAAGCAGATAGATAGATATGATATATCTATATTAAATAAATATATACTAAATTTTAAAGAACGGTTTAAAAAAAAATACACTAAACCATGGTGCCATCAGATTATATTCGTTCAATGACATAAAGTTGTTTTATTGACCAAATATATCCAGCATGTGTTGGAAGAAGTGATGAAGCTAAAATTATGAAACAAAATGTTTCTTTACCCCCCCCCCTCCTTCTTCCATTATAAAACATATTCGTCTTATTAATGTTTATATTTGTTATTTAACGGACATCAACTACACTGACTCACGGACATCAACTACACTGACTCCCAACTCTCATTTCACCTTTAAACATTTAAACATTAACTGCCCCCCCCCCACCCAGCCTCATATAGATGATTAGAAAAATATTTACATCTGACTAGCTGTTTGAAGAATCGGGCAAGCTATGTGAGGAATTGATCAGACCATTTTATCTCGCGAGATTTTTATTATTGTTTATCCAATTACGTGATAATTCTCTCGCATTACCCGCAACATTGCTAGCCTAAACCTCACAATCACACTTTGTTTAACAAATGCAAATACAGGGAAAAAAAAAAAGATTTTCTGCACATTTTGAATGTTTCTGCTCCGGATGTCATTTTATCTCCTAAGTTAATTCAAAAGACTTAATGTGGAGACTTACAGAGTACAGGTACTTTAGACAATAATACTTGTAATTATTTAACATCCCAATCAGTTCCTCACGATTTCAACGATGTACATTAACATAATAACTTTCTACAATCCT